>JAVJIF010014978.1:0-62500 GCA_038442645.1 Agave tequilana
AAACTAAAATAAATCTAATTGAGTCTCTTGAGCAATCTTGAGTCATGCAATGCCTTACTAGAGCCTTCTCTTCTAAGTTCCTTCCTTGATGTGCAAAACGTCTTCTTTGCTTCATGAATCTAGAAGTTCTTGCAATAGCTAAGCAATGGCCTTCAAATATGGTACTAACCTGAAACTTATCTTGAACAACTTATTAGTACCAAATAGCTCTTATTTGTTTTGTTATCATCAAAACTCTAAACAAATGGAGAGTGTAACCTTTTGGCCAACAATCTCCCCCTTTTTGATGATGACAAAACAAATAGGCTATGAACAAAAATATAGGGGAGGAGAAAGCTCCCCCTCAAATTATGCTATATTAACAAAGAAAAACAATGTAATTTGTAATTTACAAGTAAACTCATGAACCAAAACCATAAACACCATGAGATATAAAACACTTGCAAAACACTTAAACACAAATTACAAGAATTCATGCAAACACATCAAACATAAAAACATATATAAACTCATATGCAACCAAAACCATGTGAACTCATATTTTCATACATTACATAAACTCATTCTCCCCCTTTTTGTCATACATCAAAAAGGGTCAAGAAAACATTGTTATTCAATAACAAAAACATTAAGTTCACCACATATGAAAGAAAATCTAGCAAAATCAAGTGGTTTAGTGAAAATATCGGCAAGTTATAAATCCGTAGAAACATAATCAATATCTATATCTCCTTTCTCAAAATGATCTCTAAGAGTGATATCTAATCTCAATGTGCTTGATCTTACTATGTTGATTTGCATTCTTAGTCATATGTTATAGCACTAGTATTATCACAAAATATTTTTATATGGTTTAATGCAATCATAATCAAGGAGAGTATGTTTCATCCAAAGAACTTGTGCACAACAAGCCCCCGCCGCAACATACTCCGCCTCGGCGGTTGAGAGAGCTACGGAATTTTATTTCCTAGAGGACCATGAAACAAGACAATTACCAAGAAATTGACATGTCCCACTAGTACTCTTGTAAGTTCACCTAGAGGGGGTGAATAGGTGATGGCTAATCTAATGGTCACTAAATGCCAAATAATGCGGAAGCTAAAAACAATTATGACCAAATAAAACTTTTACACTAACACCACGTATAACACAAGAGTGTTGCCGAATCCCCGTGAAGGGCTCTGGACAAACTCCTCTAGATTCCCCTTGAATGGGTTGAGGTGTCGCGTTGGCTCTCTTGGTTGAATACAAGTGTTAGCAAACAATCCCAAGCAAGTATATCAATAAGCACACAATGAATATCTAGCATATAAAGATAAGCACAAAGTAAGCATGCAAGATATAATAAGAGACAAAGAGAGAGAAGAGAGAGCAATCGTAAACACAAAGGTTTGTTTCGAGGTTCGAGCACACTTGCTCTACATCCCCGCCTTCGACACGAAGGATTTCCACTATGCAAGATCCCAATGGATCTCTCCCCGGTGCCGCAATACCTACAAGCCCTCGGACTCCCTAGTCCCGTACACACGCAAGCCCACTAGCTTGCCGAGGCCGCACCTCAAACCATGAGTTCACACCGAACTCTAAACCACCGCGAACAAACTTGTCCGCCTCCTCAAAGAACAAAGAACAAGTCTTTGGTGATCACAACTCTTTGATCACCTAAAAACTATCTCACTACAACACTCCTGTAAGATGAATACTAATGGATAGCTCAAGTGTTTGTGTGAGAAAACTAGGATGAGAATGGTGGAGGAAAAACTCAAAGAATCACTTTTAACACTCTTGATAAATTCTTCCCTTTTGATTGGAAGTATTAGCTCTCAATATGTGGAGAAAACTCTTTTAAAAGAATGGGAAAAACTGGCTTAGAAATCTCCAAAAATCTTAGTGAAAAACAATGACCATACCCCAAATTTATAGGCTAAGAAAAACTAGCCGTTGGGGTTCTGTCAGGCCTGTCGGTCGACCGCCAACGTCAAAAATCCGACCGTTGGAGCCTCCGGTCGACCGCCCGGCCGACCGAAATAAACAGAGAGCACTGCTCTCAGTTCCGGTCGACTGGGTGGGTCGACCGGCCATCTGCCAGGTCAAGGCGTGCACGTCGTGCACATCGGTCGATCGAGCCGGTCGACCGACTTCAGCCCTAGTCGACTTGGCTGAAGCCTGAAATACAGAAAAACTGGGATTTAAAAGTTGGTCTATTTAGTTCAAATAAAAATCCCATAAATACTTAAAAATCTACAAAAATAGTTTTACCAATATACTTTGACAAACAAACATGCTTGCACAAAATCAAGGCATGTTATAAAGATTGGACTATTTTTGTAAGTAGGAAAATATTGGCTCAAATGAAAACTTGTATTTTCCAAAAACTTATTTTCCAAAACTCTTTTAATACAAAACTAGATATTTTGAACTCATAAAGCATAGAGTGTATGGATATGATCCACTACACAAATAAGATGAAATATCTATGTTTTTGACATTAAGCTCTAATATGATTTTGGTTATAACATGTTCATAAGAAATACCAAAAACCAAACATGTATTTTTTCCAAATGAAAGTCTTTTCTAAACTGAAAATTCTTTTATGAAAAGACAACTAAATCAAGAGTGTGTGTGTGATATATACTTGAGCAATCCACCAACTATTCTATCCTTTACATTTTATCTAAAAATAAAATCTTATACCTAGACACAAGTCTTGATCTTGAAGTCTTCCCTTGAAGTCTTCTCATCATCTTGACTTGGTCCAAAAACAAACCAACGAGCTCGACTCCTCTTGAGTACTTGATGTGGTCTTGATGCATAGGCTCGTGAATCAACCGGTGCTAGCTCCAAAACTTGTCTTAAAATCCTTTGTTGAAGCTCCACACCTACTAAGATCTTGATCATAAATCTGATACTAATTAACACAAGATCATTAGTACTATAACTTCATGAGTTGATCATCATCAAACTAGAGTGATGGGCCTTTGGGCCACAATCTTCCCCTTTTTGATGATGACAAAACTCATGAAGTTATATATGCATGGATTAAAGTAAAGCTTCAAAGAAGCTCCCCCTTAACTCATGCATAACACAAAATAATAAATATATGCATAATAAGCTCACAAACATGTATGCAAATGAATGGAGATAAAACAAAATAAATCTTTTTCTCCTATTTGTAAAACAAAACATATATGCATAAACATAGATATTACTCAACATGCATATAAACCTCAAATTCTTCTCCCCCTTTTTGTCAATCATCAACAAAGGGGTTAAAGTAAAACAAAATCATCAAATTTTTTCTCCCCCTTTTTGTCCGAAAGAAGGAACCAAGGAAGGGGTAAATCAAATCAATCAAGAAAGGTTATATGCGATATACATTCATGAAGAGGAAGACGCTAAGTTAGCTTCCCTACACATATGCATTACATGAAGAGAGGATGATAAGCCCCAATTCACATAACACATATTATGTAATGCATAAGAGGAGATGTGAAGCTCCCCCTTACACACGTGTATCACATAAAGAAGAGTTGTCAAGCTCCTCAATATACAATACACTCAACATGAATCTATATGTAGAAGAGATGTTAAGCTCTCCTTGCATATAGGCAATACAATTAAAAATTTTGAATTTTTCTTTATCAAAACAAAATTTTGAACTTTTCTCAAGAAACAAATTTTGAGATAACCATAAATTTTAATTTTGATACCAATAGAAAGTAGCAATTGAAAGTATGTGATATCAAATAATCATTGCAAAATCTTCAATTTTTCTTAAGTTAAAACATATGGAGATACTAATTGAAAGTAAAGTTTTGACCCAAGCTTAGCAAAATCATTGTGCCTTAAAAAAATGAATCTATCTTAACTCAAGCACAAATAACAAATCATATATATGTATATAAAAGATAATACCAAATAGAAATTGATACTACTTGAATTTGAAAGCATACATACATATAATCAAAACATGAGTATATACAAAAAGAATAATCATATTGATACCAATTGAAATGATCCATGATACCAATTGACATAAAGTAATATCAAGTGTATATCTCATAGAAGAATAAATAACTAGTTTAAATTAATTTTTGAAAAACTAGTTAAAGATCCTTCAAAAACATGAAATCATATGTTTTTCATGAATTATACTAAATACATAAAAGTTCAAGCACTCATAGTCCATAAAGCTCAAAATTATCTTGAAAAGTAAAAGATGAGTGTTCAAAGATTATGTAAATGACATTTTCATGAAAATAGACAATGAAGCTCAATCAAACATGAATCGCATTTTTAGACAAGACATGAAATTTTATTTTCATTAAAAACAAATCATGAAAATTTTTATTTTTCATCTTAAAGTAAACTTCAAGGTATATGTATGATTTATCCAATCCTAACAATACACATACATATCCCAAATATAAAAGAGTCTACAATAGTGTAAGCATGAAAGCAAGAGACTCACGGGGTATACATGTATATTTATTAGATTTGAATAAAAATAACATATACATGAAGTAAAATCATAAAATAGGCATAACAAGTGTAAATGGAAGAGTCATCAAAACTTAGACTATACAGGTGCATAAAGTGGGTACAAATGAGCATGAAATGCAAATATATATAAATCAATTGTTCTCACTATTTGTACATGTATACATACAAGTTTTGATAAAAACTACATTTAAACTAGTATATACCACATGAAGCACATAAAAACATAAAACATGAACATGCTATGAATATGATAAATGAACTAGCATGCACATAAAAAGTAGGAGTTTAGAGATTGTTACCAACTCCAAAGCTCCTAACATGGTGGCTGTCCCATCAAAGCTCCTTGATAGTGATGCATCCCAAAAGTATGTCCATCATGTCCAAGTGCATCCACTACCAAGGCACCAATCCTCTCACGTCTTGTGAGAGCCCTCACCTACATCAAAAGCAAAAGGTGGGGTTTTGGTACCCATATTTTCTTGGGTCCTCGGGGGTTAGTCTTGTAAGGAACCCAAAAATTTTTATTATTATTAGCAAAATTAAAATGATGCAATTTGTCATAACAAAATTTTGCTAAATGGCCTTTGCGGCCACAATGTGCACATGTGTACACCTTAGGATGCTTATGTGTAGGAGTGTGATCATGACGTGCAACATAAGCATATGCATGATGATGTTGTGCATGAATGTGTGGAGTTTGTTTCTTAGAAAACATTGACTCCAACCTAGTATGGTTAAATGCACAAAAGTTCAAAGTTGAACTCAAACCATCCATTTTATTTTTCAAATCTTTAATCTCATTAGTGGTGGCATGTAAAGCATGATGAGATAAAGAATCATTTCTCTTTTTCTTTTTAGAAACAAAATCTTTTTCTTTTTCACAAATTTTTCTTTTTAAAGACTTATTTTCTTGAAAAACAACTTCCTTTTGTTTTTCCCACCAAATCAATTTTATCCTTCAAAATAGTGTTCCCTTCACATAAATCATTTAATTTAGACATAAGGAAAATATTTTCATTTTTCAAAACATTATTTTCTTTTTCTAAACATGCAATTATAGTTTTAAAAGAATCGTTCTCTTTAGCATGCAATCAAAATTCTTTTTCAAATTTTTATTTTTCTTTTTAAGCATGTCATATTTTTCAAGCACAAGTTGACAAAAGGTAGTAAGCTCATCATATGACATGTCTTCATCATCGGATTCAGAGTTTACCTCAAGGGGTTATCCCCTTGGACCATAAAGCATGTGTTGGAGGTGTTGCTTCCAACGTCCGAATCGCTCCCGGCATAGTATAGATCATTTTCACCAAGGGAGGTGATGATGTTCCAAGGTACAAAAGCCGAGTCAATATTAGCAACCCTAAATAAGTAATCATCATTTAGGGTACTCTTCAAAGCATTTAGGGCTTTTGTATTAGCCTCAATATACTTGCTATCATTAAAATAAGAATCATTAGTGGTAGCAAGATAAACATGAATGCCTAGGGCCTTGAGGTACAATGACATCTTAACCTTCCAAATTTGGATGTTAAGAATGTCAAATGTGGGTGGTGACATAAAGTCCATGGTGTGTGTACAAAATATTGTGATTAGCCTAAAAATGAGGATCTTTAACTCTAGGTTGTAAGACCCAAATCAGAGTACCAAGCTCTGATACCAATTGTAAGTTCACCTAGAGGGGGGGTGAATAGGTGATGGCTAATCTAATGGTCACTAAATGCCAAATAATGTGGAAGCTAAAAACAATTATGACCAAATAAAATTTTTACACTAAACACCACGTATAACACAAGAGTGTTGCCGAATTCCCCGTGAAGGGCTCTGGACAAACTTCTCTAGATTTCCCTTGAATGGGTTGAGGTGTCGCGTTGGCTCTCTTGGTTGAATACAAGTGTTAGCAAACAATCCCAAGAAAGTATATCAATAAGCACACAATGAATATCTAGCATATAAAGATAAGCACAAAGTAAGCATGCAAGATATAATAAGAGACAAAGAGAGAGAGAGAGAGCAATCGCAAACACAAAGGGTTAGTTTCGAGGTTCGAGCACACTTGCTCTACATCCCCGCCTTCGACACACGAAGGATTTCCACTATGCAAGATCCCAATGGATCTCTCCCCGGTGCCGCAATACCTACAAGCCCTCGGACTCCCTAGTCCCGTACACACGCAAGCCCACTAGCTTGCCGAGGCCGCACCTCAAACCACGAGTTCATAACCGAACTCTAAACCACCGCGAACACACTTGTCCGCCTCCTCAAAGAACAAAGAACAAGTCTTTGGTGATCACAACTCTTTGATCACCTAAAAACTATCTCACTACAACACTCCTATAAGATGAATAATCAATGGATAGCTCAAGTGTTTGTGTGAGAAAACTAGGATGAGAATGGTGGAGGAAAAACTCAAAGAATCACTTTTAACACTCTTGATAAATTCTTCCCTTTTGATTGGAAGTATTAGCTCTCAAATATATGGAGAAAACTCTTTTAAAAGAATGGGAAAAACTGGCTTAGAAATCTCCAAAAATCTTAGTGAAAAACAATGACCAAACCCCCAAATTTATAGGCTAAGAAAAACTAGCCGTTGGGGTTCTGTCAGGCCTGTCGGTCGACCGTCCGGTCGACCGCCAATGGTCAAAAATCCGACCGTTGGAGCCTCCGGCGACCGCCCGGCCGACCGAATAAACAGAGAGCATTGCTCTCAGTTCCGGTCGACTGGGTGGGTCGACTGGCCATCTGCCAGGTCAAGGCGTGCACGTCGTGCACGTCGGTCGACCGAGCCGGTCGACCGACTTCAGCCCTAGTTGACTTGGCTGAAGCCTGAAATATAGAAAAACTGGGATTTAAAAGTTGGTCTATTTAGTTCAAATAAAATCTCATAAATATTTAAAAAATCTACAAAAATAGTTTTACCAATATACTTTGATAAACAAATATGCTTGCACAAAATCAAGGCATGTTATAAAAGATTGGACTATTTTTGTAAGTAGGAAAATATTGGCTCAAATGAAAACTTGTATTTTCCAAAAACTTATTTTTCAAAACTCTTTTAAATATAAAAACTAGATATTTTGAACTCATTAAAGCATAGAGTGTATGGATATGATCCACTACACAAATAAGATGAAATATCTATGTTTTTGACATTAAGCTCTAAATATGGTTTTGGTTATAACATGTTCAAAAGAAATACCAAAAACCAAACATGTATTTTTCCAAAATGAAAGTCTTTTCTAAACTGAAAATTCTTTTATGAAAAGACAACTAAATCAAGAGTGTGTGTGTGTGTGATATATATACTTGAGCAATCCACCAACTATTCTATCCTTTACATTTTATCTAAAAATAAAAATCTTATACCTAGACACAAGTCTTGATCTTGAAGTCTTCCCTTGAAGTCTTCTCATCATCTTGACTTGGTCCAAAAACAATCAAACGAGCTCGACTCCTCTTGAGTACTTGATGTGGTCTTGATGCATAGGCTCGTGAATCAACCGGTGCTAGCTCCAAAACTTGTCTTAAAATCCTTTGTTGAAGCTCCACACCTACTAAGATCTTGATCATAAATCTGATACTAATTAAACACAAGATCATTAGTACTATAACTTCATGAGTTGATCATCATCAAAACTAGAGTGATGGGCCTTTGGGCCAACAACTCTTTCTATCTACTCTACAACCCGCATAGTCGGCATCCGAATAACTCGTCATTGAGAAATCTCCGGTTTTCGGATACCAAAGACCCATTCCAATTGTGCCCTTAATATAACGAATAATGTGTTTTACCGGAATAAGATGGGACTCTTTGGGACACGATTGAAATCTAGCACAAAGACACACACTAAACATTATGTCCGGCCTACTTGCCGTCAAAAACAAAAGACTACCTATCATGCTTCTATACAATTTAATATCAACATTTTTACCTTGGTCATCCTTATCAAGCTTGGTTGTAGTTGCCATGGGAGTGTTGCAAACTTTAGAGTCTTCAAGTCCAAACTTCTTTACGAGTTCCTTTGCGTACTTGGCTTGACATATGAAGTTCCCATCTTGCAATTGCTTGATTTGGAGTCCAAGAAAGAAATTCAATTCACCCATGGAAGACATTTCAAACTCACATTGCATAACCTTTTCAAATTCCTTGCATAAAAACTCATTAGAAGATCCAAAAATTATCATCAACATAAATTTGCACAATTAAATGTCATTATCAACATGCTTAGTAAAAAGAGTTGTGTCTACTTTGCCTTTAACAAAATCATTTGAAATGAGAAACTAGAAAGCCTTTCATACCAAGCTCTTGGAGCTTGTTTCAATCCATACAAAGCTTTATCAAGTTTAAAAACAAAACTAGGATGAACATGATCAACAAAACCGGGAGGTTGTTCAACATAAACTTCTTCATTTATAAAACCATTCAAAAATGTACTTTTCACATCCATTTGAAAAGTTTAAAATTTTTAAATGATGCAAAAGCTAGTGTCATCCGTATGGCTTCAAGCCGTGCTACGGGTGCAAAGGTCTCCTCAAAGTCAATTCCCTCAACTTGAGTGTAACCTTGGGCCACTAACCTAGCTTTATTCCTAATGACATTACCGGACTCATCCATCTTGTTTCTAAAGATCCACTTAGTACCAATTATTGGTCTATCGTGGGGCCTAGGAACAAAGTGCCAAACTTGGTTGCGCTCAAATTGATTGAGTTCCTCTTGCATGGCTAGCAACCAATATGAGTCCGCCTCGGCTTCGAGGATGCTTTT
This sequence comes from Agave tequilana, assembly GCA_038442645.1. Taxonomy (NCBI): domain Eukaryota; kingdom Viridiplantae; phylum Streptophyta; class Magnoliopsida; order Asparagales; family Asparagaceae; genus Agave; species Agave tequilana. Next base: position 9,266 of record JAVJIF010014978.1, read on the forward strand.
GGGTTCAAAATGAGAAATGAAAGCAAAGTTACCACATAAGTCTTGGAGTTTGGAGCGAGTTGTTACCCCTTTAGATACATCACCTAAGATGAGCTCCTTGGGGTGATTTGTAGCATATCTCCAAGCTTTAGGAAGCGGTTGAGAGCTTTCCTCTTTATCCTCTAGAACATAACCAATGGATTCTTACTTTTCTTCTTGAGCGGGTGAGTCCTTCAAGGATAGTCTCTCCATGTCTTCACCTAATGGGTCAATCTCTACAACATTCTCAACAACCACATTAGATTCTTCAAATTTAACATGCATGGATTCTTCAATGGTAAGTGAAGATCTATTGAATACTCTATAAGCTTTGCTAGTAGTAGAATATCCAACAAAGATTGCTTCATAAGCCTTAGCATCAAATTTACCCAAGTTATCTTTAGTATTCAAAACAAAACACTTGCATCCAAAAACTTTAAAATATGCAACATTGGTTTTCTAGAATGATACATTTCAAAAGATGTTTTGGACGAATTCTTACACAAATAAATACGATTTGAAATATAGCATGCGGTGTTTACGGCCTCGGCCCATAAATATTGAGGGAGGTCATATTCACTTATCATGGTCCTAGCCATCTCTTGAAGTGTTCTATTTTTCCTTTCTACAACTCCATTTTGTTGAGGAGTTCTAGGACATGACATTTCATGCTTGATTCCCTTTTCATCACAATAAGTCATGAAGAGTTGGTTAACAAACTCACCACCTCTATCACTCCTTATTCTCAAAATCGAAAAACCTTTTTCTTTTTCAACCATTTTTCGAAAAATTTTGAAATGAGAAAAAGTTTGATCTTTGTGTTCCAAAAAGAAAACCAACAGTGAAACGGGAAAAATCATCAACTAAAACAAATGCAAATCTACTACCATTTAAGCTCTTAGTTTTAGTTGGTCCAAAAAGATCCATATGAATTAATTCTAATGGCCTAGTTGAAATGATATCCTTGATTGGTTTGAAGGAAGACTTGGTTTGTTTTCCAAGTTGGCACGCACCACAAATGCGGTCTTTCTCAAACTTCAAGTAAGGTATACCCTTCACCAATTCCTTAGAATTAATCCTAGAAAGATGGTCAAAAGATGCATGTCCTAATCTTCTATGCCAAAGCCAAGAATTTTCATCGAAAGCATTCAAGCATTTAGTAGAACAATCTAAATTAAGCATGTCAATGATATAGACATTATTGTCACGAAAACTGGTAAGAATACAATCATTGGTTTTAACATCAAAAATCTTTCAAGAAGAATCATCAAAAATAACTTTAAGTCCACGGTCACAAAGTTGACTAATGCTAAGCAAATTATGTTTTAAACCATCAACAAGAACAACATTTTCTATAATAGGAGATGCACCAATTTGAATGTTACCTATACCGATGATAGTGCCCTTGGAGTCATCCCCGAAGGTGACGGAGCCACCTTCCATGTACCTTGATAGGGTTGTAAAGTTATTGATGTCCCATGACATGTGTCTTGAACAACCTCTATTAAGGTACCACCGCTCCTTACGTCTTGGAGCCTTCGTGTGTACCTACATCAAACAATTTAGGACTTGATTTTGGTACCTACATTTTCTTGGGTCCTAAAGGGTTAGTGCCATGAACCCAAACAAGATTATTTGATCTATTTACTTGGTCATAACAAAACTTAGCCAAATGTCCATTTTTACCACAATAAGTACATCTATACACTCTACCATATTTAAAAGCATAGTGAGTGTGAGACTTGTGAGCATGCGTGGATTTAGCATGAGTGTTGTGTGAAGTGTGAGCATGAGGAATCTTAACATGAGAAGTGTGCTTTTTAGAAAACATTTCTTTAAGTTTCTTAGTGTTAAAAGCATAATCTTTCAAAACCTTTTCAAAATCAACCATTTTAGTTTTTAAAGAAGAAATTTCTTTTTCATCAACCTTAGGAAATTTTGCCTTACAAGAAACCTTGTAAGCACTAAATTCTTCTTGGATAGAAATGAGATTGGAAGAAATTTCATCTTTTTTTTTAGAAACCATAGCAAGTTGATTTTTAAAAAAAGCAACTTCCTTTTCCAATTTTGAACACTCAATCTTTTTATTATCATAAATTTCGAAGAGTTCAACAAAAGCATGTATAAGAACTTCTTTACTTAATTCATCTTCTTCTTCATCAAGAGGATGAGAGGTTACCTTTGGTGTGTTTGTCGTGAAACACATGTTTGCCGTATCCACCTCGTCTTCGACTCGCTTTCTGAATCCCAAGTTGCTTTGTACGCTTTCTTTTCCACCGGCTTCTTTGGATTGAAGGAGGAAGTCATCTTCTTTTTGAACTCCGGGCAATCCGCCATGATATGTCCGGGCTTTCGGCAATTGTAGCAAATAATTCTTCTCTCTTCTTTACCTTCAAATTTTCTTTGGAAGTTGAGCTTGTTCTTCCGGTACATCCTTTTGACATTTCGCACAAGAAGGGAGAGCTCCTCATCTTCTTCTTCATCTTCTTCATCGTCTTCAAGAGTGGATGAAGATTTGAAGGCTATGGACTTCTTCTTTAGCGGAGCGGCCCCTTCTCTTGCCTTCTTTTCCATCTCATGGGTCTTTAAGTTCCCAATGAGACTGATGAGGTCCATTTCATCCTTGTCGTTCAATTCTTTTAAAGTGGTGGCCTTTATCTCCCATGATGAAGGAAGAGCCCGAATCACTTGCCGCACCTTTTGGTCATTGGAAATATCATCACCTAAAGAAGAAAGAGCATTGGTGATTTTAGTAAACTTTGTAATCATACAATCAATGGTTTCATCATCAATCATTTTAAAAGATTCATATTGGGACCTTAAGAGATCTATCTTAGCTCTCTTAACTTGTGAAGTCCCTTCGTGTGTGACCAACAAATGTTGCCAAATCTCATAGGCGGATTGGCAATGTATTACCCGTGTAAGGTCGTCCTCATTCAAGGCGGTTAGAAGAGAATTTTGGGCCTTGGAGTTATCCTCATATTCTTTAAAGGTAAAGTCGGTCCATGTGCTCTCATCACTATCGGGTACTACATAGGGTTTGGTCAAGGATTTAGCTACTAAGCTACCTAAAGATTGCAAAAAGATAGTCATCCTAACCTTCCAAATAGGGAAGTTGAGTCCATCAAATTTAGGAGGGGTTTTGATGTTATTGGCCATGTTTACTAGTGAATGACAAATGGAATGCAAATGTTGATTAGCAAATATTAAGGATCTCTCTAAGGATGTTAAGCCAAACCTAGAGTCCAAACTCTGATACCAATTGAAAATCACCTAGAGGGGGGTGAATAGGTGATAATGCTAATCAATGCACAAATAAAAATTATGATGCAACAATCTCCCAAAACAAGACTAGAAGCCGAATTCCCCGTAAAGGGCTCTGAACTCCTTCCTCGTGATTCCTCTGGATATGAGTTGGAGGTGCACAATGCAATCTTGTTGTATGGGACTTTGATTGACAAGATGAATGAAAACAAGTGAATATAGCAATGAAAATAGCAAGCAAGTAATAAGAGCAATGAAAGTAAAGCAAGAAGCAAGAGCAAGTAAACCAAACGCAAACACCGAGAATTTTTCCGAGGTTCGAGCACCCAGCTCTACGTCCCCGCCTTCCCCAGAAGGATTTCTAACCACTATAACTTCACAAAGATGTTACAAAATACATCGGAGTACCCAACTCCACAATCTCAAGTACAAGTTCTCTCTTGGTGATCAAGAGACCACAAACTCTCTTTTGCAAAACTCTTTTCCCTTACAAAAATCCTTGTAGAACAATGAGTAGGAATGAAGCTCTTGTGTGTAAGGAGAAAAGAAAAAGAAATCAGAGAGTTCTTGAAAACACTTCAGAAAATGAGAGAGAATTTCAGCACAAAACCAAGAAACGAAGCTCTTTTGAATGCCTTAAACTTTTTAAATTTTTGCAAATTTTTCTTGTAATCAACCTCTCCCCAAACACCCCTATTATAGTAGAAGGCTAGGGTTTAGAGATAAAACACACTTAAGGCTAATTAGAAAGTATTAGGATCAGCAAATGACATTTAAACCCTTATTAGAGAGAAAAAGACAAAATAAATCAGTTTTAAAATTATAGCCGTTACTGTTCAAACGGCTATTCTGGTCGATCGGTCGGTCGACCGAAGTACAAAAATAAGAGCCGTTGCCGGCTCCCGGTCGACCGAAAAATACAGAGAGCAATGGTCTTGCAGTCAGGCAGGTTTCGGTCAGCCGCCCGGTCGACCGTGAAACGTGCACACGGATACGCACTGCTGCCAGAACCTCGGTCGACTGGGTCGGTCGACCGGCTTGACCTGACACAGGGTCGGCCGACCAGACGGTCGACCGGCTCAGGTCAAAGGCCAAAACAAAAACAGGATTTTGAAGATAATTTGATTTTTAAAAAAATATTTTTGAATGGGGATAAGTATAAAATATAAGAATGAATTTGTAGACAGAAGATTGTATATTAAAATATTTTGTACATTTTATAAAGAATAAACTTAGAAATAGGATGTGTGCAAAAACGTGTGTGATAGAGCTTCAAACCTATTCACTGTTCTTTAACAAAACTATAAACTAAAAACAAATCTAATTGAGTCTCTTGAGCAATCTTGAGCCATGCAATGCCTTACTAGAGCCTTCTCTTCTAAGTTCCTTCCTTGATGTGCAAAACGCCTTCTTTGCTTCATGAATCTAGAAGTTCTTCCAATAGCTAAGCAATGGCCTTCAAATATGGTACTAACCTGAAACTTATCTTGAACAAACTTATGAGTACCAAATAGCTCTTATTTGTTTTGTTATCATCAAAACTCTAAACAAATGGAGAGTGTAACCTTTTGGGCCAACAAATCCGTCTTCCTGAGGGAACCAGGTGTGAAGTAAGTACTTCGACCATAGCAGATACTGCTGAGTTGGATGCTCTGTATCACGACCTACCCTCTTATCAGCCTGAACAGCCAGAGGAACTGAAATTGAGGGGACGGTAATCATGGAACCAACCTCACTTCCAACTATATCGGTGAGTGAGATGTCATTGGTTTCGCCAGTGCCGCCTATCTTGCCAGGCGCGGAGCTGAAGGTGATTACCAGTTCTACTTCTCCAACATTGGTGGTTGAGCCAGCTTTTTTGAAAATAGTCACTAGTCCTACCTCGGTTGTGGCTAGTGTACTGATTTCAATGAGAACTCCTCCGAGATCACCGACGACCCCTCATGTTGCTGCAGTCAGTGCTTCTATTATTTCCTCCATAGTTACCCCGGTGAAGCCAGTAGAAACTCTATTTTCAGGGGCTGCTCGTTTGCCAGGAGTAATTGAGGCCGAGAACGAATTCGTGGCTGAGTTAGTCGACAGCTTTTATAAGAGCTTGAAGCGATCCATTGCTTTGGTCTTGAAGGGCTCGACTACCTCGTTCTCTGCTTTAAAGGTGGTCCTCTCCCAAAGCATTGACAGCATCCGGGACATTAGAGGTGATGACCAGGCCGCCACGTTGGAGCTTCTGGTGGACAGACTCGAGAGGGATGTGGACGACTGGCGCCGCCTTAGCCATTCAGATCTGGAGTCTTCAGTTAACGAACAGCTTGTGCATCTTGTTGCTCAGATGCATGAAGCTCATCTCGCCGCTCAAGAAGCTGCTAAGGCAATTTCTTCTGAATTGAAATCCTTAGAGATAAGGAAAGTAGAGCTCGGGGATGCCATAGATGCTTCTAGCAGTGCTCTTCTTGACGCTGAGGATAAAATTGAAAAGGCCAAGGAAATGATCAGGAAGGCTAATCTCCTTTTGTCTAAGGTTGAACCAGTGCGTCTTGAAGAGACTGCCCGGCTTGAGCGGCTTAAGGCCCAGCATGACGAAGTCTTGCAGCAGGAGCTAGCACAGAGGGCAACCTTGGTTGAAATTGAAGCTCGCTTGGCCCAGACGGCGAGCTTTAACAAGGCCGAGTTGAGGTCGCAGGCACTTATCAAGGCTGCTGAAGAGAGGACGACTAGGCTAGCCACTCTTGAAGAACGGATCAAGTCCTATGAAGCACCGTCATAGCTTGTAATATGTGCATTCATGTATCCCTCTTTTGGAATCAATAAAAAATGATTTTATATTGACTCTGTTGTTGCATTTCCAACTTATTTTATCTTCTGAATTCTCGCTTTCAAGTTGTATTGCAGCCATTTGAGAAAATAGTCGTTACTAGACTAAAAAATTAGACCTGGCTATCTGCCGGTTCAGAGGTCGCATTGACGTAACCGATTGAGAAGCCATCAAGCTCAAAATTGTCATATGATGACAAAGAAATAGTCCTTGCCGGACTGAAGGATGAGACTTAGCTATCTGTCGGTTCAGAGGTCGCAATGACGTAACCGATTGAGAAGCCACCAAGCTCAAAATTTTGTCGTATGATGACAAAGAAATAATCCTTGCCGGACTGAAGGATGAGAGTTGGCTATCTGCCGGTTCAGAGGTCACAATGACGTAACCGATTGAGAAGCCACCAAGCTCAAAATTTTGTCGTATGATGACAAAGAAATAGTCCTTGTCGGACTGAAAGATGAGACTTGGCTATCTGCCTGTTTAGAGGTCATAATGACGTAACCGATTGAGAAGCCACTAAGCTCAAAATTTTGTCGTATGATGACAAAGAAATAGTCCTTGTCGGACTGAAAGATGAGACTTGGCTATCTGCCGGTTCAGAGGTCGCAATGACGTAACCGATTGAGGAGCCACCAAGCTCAAATTTTGTCGTATAATGACAAAGAAATAGTCCTTGCAGGACTGAAAGATGAGACTTGGTTATCTGCCAGTTCAGAGGTCGCAATGACGTAACCGATTGAGAAGCCACAAGCTCAAAATTTGGATGGGATTTGAAAGAAATTGTCAGAGGTATATTGTTAACGTGACAACCAGAGAAGTCCACTAAAGACTGAGTGGGACTCAGGAACTTACTGGGGAGCTAGGAAATGAAATCCATAGAAGATCATATGTCAGAGGTGTATTGTTAACGTGACAAAAAGAACTTCGTAGGAATTCGGAAAGCAATTTGTCAGAGGGTAATGTTAACTTGATAAAAAGATATGCCAGAGGTATACTGTTAAACATAGCGTGAAAAGGTCTCATTCTCACTGAGAAAAATGAGAAAATCACTTTCATAGGTTTAATGTTAACTTAACAGCGAAATGGATGCCAGAGGTGTAGTGTTAAACATAGCATGAAAAGGTCTCGTTCTCACTGGGAAAAACGAGGAAATAACTATCATAGGTTTAATGTTAACTTAACAGCGAAATAGATGCCAGAGGTGTAGTGTTAAACATAGCATGAAAAGGTCTCGTTCTCACTGGGAAAAATGAGGAGATCACTGTCATAGGTTTAATGTTAACTTAACAGTGAAATGGATGCCAGAGGTGTAGTATTAAACATAGCATGAAAAGGTCTCGTTCTCACTGGAAAAAACGAGGAGATCACTGTCATAGGTTTAATGTTAACTTAACAGCGAAATGGATGCCAGAGATGTAGTGTTAAACATAGCATGAAAAGGTCTCGTTCTCACAGAGAAAAACGAGGAGATCACTGTCATAGGTTAATGTTAACTTAACAGCGAAATGGATGCCAGAGGTGTAGTGTTAAACATAGCATGAAAAGGTCTCGTTCTCACTGAGAAAAACGAGGAAATCACTGTCATAGGTTTAATGTTAACTTAACAGCGAAATGGATGCCAGAGGTATACTGTTAAACGTAGCATGAAAGGTCTCATTTTGTTGCGAAAAGCGAGGAGATCACTGTCATAGGTTTAATGTTAACTTAACAGCGAAATAGATGCCAGAGGTATACTGTTAAACATAGCATGAAAAGGTCTCGTTCTCACTGGGAAAAATGAGAAAATCACTGTCATAGGTTTAATGTTAACTTAACAGCGAAATGGATGCCAGAGGTGTAGTGTTAAACATAGCATGAAAAGGTCTCGTTCTCACTGGGAAAAATGAGGAGATCACTGTCATAGCTTTAATATTAACTTAACAGCGAAATAGATGTAAAGATCTTTATATGTGGTCTTACCATTCCATGGATGAGAATTGGTAAGTGATTTTGGAAAGGGAATCAAATGGGAAAAGGTCCCTTAGGATTTTTAGCAAATCCTCAGCTGTCAATGGGTTTGATATGCCTTTACCAACTATCGTTTGAGTCGGGCTAGCCATGCTATTCCCCTCAGCATGATGAGCTGTCGAGGACTTATGTTGGGCTTAAAGGCCAACATTGTCCTCTATCCTTAACCGTTAGAGGTGTGAGATCATTTGGTTAGTACATATGTAACCTTGATTCTTCTTTGAGACAACCAGTGTATGATCAGCTTCTTACTGGTTTATGATTATATGATCTCATTTGGAGGAAGAGAGGGGCACTCCTTGTGTGTACCTTAGACTTGAAGGTCTTGATCAGAGTTGTAATGTTAACTTGATCATGAGAAGGATCCTTAATCAAGGATAATACTTCTTTAAGAACTTTTCATTGATCGACATCATGAGTAAATCACCATCTGAAGTCATAAGGCGATATGCTCCATTTGAATAGACTGTTTCTATTACAAACGGTCCCTCCCATTTAGGCTGAAATTTGCCTTTGGTTTTGTGAGTCATGATCATTGGTCATCTGAAGGCTAAAACCAAATCTCCTTTCTGGAAGACTCTTTGTTTGACCTTCTTGTTGAAGGCTTTTGAGATTCGAGCTTGATACAACTCAATGTGCTGCTGAGCTTGTAACCGCTTGACGCAACCGATCATTGTCTTTTGATGTGATCTTAGTCATTAAAGCGACTCGCAATGACGGCATCTGAATTTCTAACGGTATGACTGCTTCACACCCGTATTCCAGGGAAAAGGCGTATTGCCTGTCGGGGTCCGAATCGTGGTTCGGTAGGCCCAAAGACATTCACCAAGCTTTTCGTCTCAATCTTGCTTATTCGAGGAGACGAACTTTTTGAGTAACTTAATGATTGTCTTATTGAATGCTTCCGCCAAGCCATTAGCGGCAGGATTATAGGCAGTTGAAACCACATTCTGAATTCAGTATTTATCGCAGAATCGATAGAATACCTGGCTTATGAATTGGGGACCGTTATCATGGATGATCCGCCTAGGGACACCAAACCAATGAATGACGTGGTGTTTGATGAAATTAACCACATTGAAAGTTTTGACTTCAACCAGTGGTATGGCTTCTGCCCACTTTGAAAAGTAATCGGTTGTTGTTAAGATAAACCGGTGTCCTTTTATCGAAGAGGAGCTGATTGGCCCTACAACATCACTTCCCCATGCTTCAAATGGCCATGAAGCAACAGTTGGGTGGAGCAACTCTGGAGGCTGGTGTATGAAGTCCGCATGAATTTGGCATGCTTTATACCTTCGTGCATATTGGATGGCATCGACTATCATGGTTGGCCAATAATATCCAAGCCTATGCAATCTGTCTTTAAGTTTTGGACCTGGTTGATGAGCCCGCATATGCCGTCGTGTGCTTCTTTAAGCACTTCCTGTGCCTCTGAATTAGAAAGGCAACGGAGAAGGATACCGTCGTATGAATGACGGTCAAGTGTCTTCAGAGTTGGATCATAGTAAAAATGGAGAGACCTTCGTCTGATAGATGCCGCTTCTTTAGAATTGTCTGGCAGCAGACCGTGTAGAGCATAGTCGATGAAAGGAAATCGCCAATCTCTCGGCTTAAGATCCGTCGAGATATTATAAATCTCTCTGGTTCTTAACATATGTTTAGAGCAGACAAGGTGTCGAGTCGCCACTGTAAGGTGATACTCGGTGTCGACTAGTAAGGCTAGTGTTGTTGCTAATGCAGCAAGAGCATCTGCCTTAGTATTCTGAGGTCGAGATACGTGCCCGATGTAAAAACCATCAAATAGATTAGCCAATTTGATGACTGTATGATAATAAGGCACCAAATCCTCGTGACGGACCTCATATTCGCCTTTAACATGATCGATAATCAGTTTTGAATCGCCATAAGCTTCCAGGTAGCGTACCTCCATTTCGTGGGTGAGCTGAAGACCAATGAGTAGAGCATTATATTCCGCTATATTATTGGAGCATGATTCCGTCAGAGAAAATGTTCTAGGAAGGACGTGATTTTGTGGAGAGATAAACACAACCCCCACGCTGGCAATGATCCTGCCTTTAGGTCCTATTCGTGATGCTCCATCGAAGAACATCTGCCAAACTTCATCCTCTGAAGTTATATTAGATTCAAAGACTTCATCTGGAATGTCTTCATGAAGTTTTGAGTATTCCGGAACTGGATGAGCAGCCAAGAACTCTGTGAGGGCCTGGCCTTTAACCGCCTTTTGAGGGATAAAGAGCATGTCGTATTGAGACAAAAGAAGCGCCCATTTAGCTAATCTTGAGTTTAATGATCCTGGCTTCGTCATGAGAAGACGCAAAGGATTCACTCTGGAGATGACATGTATGGTTTGGCCGACCAAATAATGTGTCGTGTCTTTTGAACGGCAAAGACAAGAGCTAAGCACTCATTCTCAATAGGATTATAGCGAGATTACTATAGTTGAGGAGGATAATTCTTCATAACTATAAGGTATTACAACCCTAGATCTGGTGTTTCGGAAGACACCTTCTTTGCGTACCAAGACTTTGCCGAGGTCTGGGCTATAATCTAGATCTGGGGAACTATAGGGAGTGTCATGCGACGCTCGTCTGCCCCTACGCAGCTCTTGTCCCCTTCTGATCATATTAACGGATGCAGAGGGTAAATCTTGCAGTACGCTCCTTTTGCGATGTTTCATCGGGGCCTGCACCGACAGTCAATCAAAAACTGATCGTCGGCCTGGGGGAGTGGCGAGAATTGGTCCTAGCCAGCAATGGACTGAGTGGACCGTCACCAGCTGACATCCCACTTATTGACAATAGGAGGGAGAAGTTTGGAAAGATTCTGACTTCCGTTTGTTTGTCAAGAATTCCCGCAAGTCTAATCCAGTTGGGCCTAAACGAACCAGCACAGAGGCTCTGTTGCTTGCGCATAGGACGATGTCCTGCTCCTTTTATCGCCACAGAGGGGATTAGCACTAAATAGTGCTTCAGCTTTAGCTTCGCGGCTAAGAACCTTGGGAATGTCCTTGGGTGTTGAAGCTGTATAAGCACCGCTGTCAACACTTAGGGACGATCCCTTAGCTCCGCTACAAAGCGCGAGCTTAGCGCTTGATGGACTGGGGAGCGAAGCACGCTGTGGTGCTTTTTTCGCTATGTTGTTGCGAAGATGATCAGCCTTAGATAGTGCTTTAGCTCTAAATTCGCGGATAAAAGCTTTGAAAACGCCTTTGGGTGCTGAAGCTGCATAAGCACCGCTATCAGCACTTAGGGGCAATCCCTTAGCTTCACTGTAAAGAGCGAGTTTAGCACACTGTGGTGCTTTGGTTCGAGCTTTGCGGCTACGAACATCATGCGTACCCTGAGGTCCAGTAGCTTCGCTCATGAGAACGAGGCTGGCGCGAGGAGTTACTGTTCTTGAATTAGGCGAAGGTATGGTCGCTGTTGTGACTTCGCAGCTAGCAGTCTCGCTGGAGCAGGCAGGCATTTTGCCTTTTTCTTCGCAAGAGAGACGAACTTGTGGCGTAGTTACGTCTGAGGCTTCATACAGAGCCTTCTACTTTGGCCTCCACATCTGCTTTGAAAGAGGAGACTTAGGTTCGTAGGGAACCAGATTAGCCACACGCGAGGCTGGGTGGTGTTGGCAGGATTCTACTTCCGGTTTCTGCTCCGAAACCTTAGCCATGGAGACCTTTCTATGCTTCCGTGCATAGAGCATTAGACCACCCCCAGAGAGGACTTCTTTGAATTTTCCTTGGTCGAAGTGAACGACTAGGTTCTCGAAGGAGACGGGCTGGAGATTCTGACCCTTGTATTGTGCCTGCTCCCTTGTCGCGCCAGAGGACCGCGGTAGGCTCGCAGGGAGCCTTATCTGTCTTCGCAGAGACTTTCTTCGAAGATTTAGCCAGAGGGGCTCTGGCCACACTGGCTTCCTTGAATTCAAAGATAGACCCGAAGGTCTGTTCGTCGCATTGCGACACTTGATTCTCAACAGTGGAGAACTCAATCCCCAGCGGAGTCGCCATCTTGTTTTCCATTGATTTTGCAAAGGGGAAAACTTACAAAAAAGGGGGTCGAGGAGCTAAATTACAAGTATTCTAAAAAGATTACAAGTAGATCTCCTCTGAAATTCTGGAGAAGTGTGCCGATAGGAGTCTGGTCAGTGCGCGACCACTTTGTCCCTTTGACGATGCGATTGATGGGATCCCTTCTCGCCTGGTTCGGGGAATGGGAGAACAGAAGGTTGGTAGAACCCTCTTATTACTTCTCAAATTGCCTCCGCTTAGGAATTCCTTCTCGCATGGTTCCGGAAATTCCTTGAGAGGAAGGAAGGTATTAGGGTATCAGCACCCTGATTAGAGAAGTAGTTCTCTGAATTCTCTGAATTCTCGGAAGCTAGAGAATAGATCTCTGTTTAGCCGTCTCTCTCTCTGTTTTTTAGCCTCTTCGCCTTGTGCGTGTTCTCTCCTCTAGGTTGTATGCCTCTGGTGGGCTATTTATAGGGAAAGCAGGAGTATAATTGTCCCTTGAAAATCTGAAAACTGATTGAGTCAATCTGTTTAAATCTGAAAAGTAGCATTGCTGTAAGGCTAGAATCAGCTTTTGCGAAGCTAGGAATAGCAGGTAGGTCGATCTCCTGATCTGTTTTGATTCTTTCCAAATAATTGAAAGATCTCCCCTAATCTTCTTACTTTTTTTAGGAGAGTCAAGAGATTATGGCAAACAACTGCAAAATTTGATCTCAGATTTGATCTTGATTAGATTTGATCTTGATCTTGAATTGATTTGATCTCATCTGGAGATCTAATTGGTCAAAAGTTGACCATGAAAGACCCGCAGCGGAGCCGCCGCGTCGAGCTCGCAGCGGAGCTGGAAGGAGCATCTGGCGAAGTTAGAAGAAAGCTCTCCAGCGGAGCTGGATAAACATCTGTGGCGAAACTACCATCCTTCTGCGCAGTTGCGTGTGGCTTCGAGCGAAACTAACTCTTTGCGGAGTTAACTGAGTACTTCAGGCGAAGCTGTGAGTTAGCTCACAGATAGAGCTTTGAATAGCTTCAAGGCGAAGTTGAATAAACTTAGCCTCTCGGGCGAGGCTATCCCTTTGGGCTCATGTGATGCTAAGTGTTGAGCTAACCTAGCATCTTAGACCTGCTTAGGTCTCTTCAGAGACAATCTGGGCTCACTGTCTGCTTCACTGGATCAGTAGAGTTCAAGTTGCTGCTTTGTCTCTCGGAGATGGATATAGAACTGGTCGTCAGCTTGTCTGTCACTTGTCTTTTGTAAATATCAACAAGTTTAGACATTATTCAGGCCAGTAAGAATCTTGTTTTTTTTAAAGTGTCAACAGCATAGACGTGCATAGCTATTTTGGCTGGTGGCTTGGTCGACCGTCCAGAGAGCTGTGCTCTCTGGATCCGGCTCCGGTCGACCTGGCGATCGACCGGTTGGTCAAAGCCTAGGAACCGGTTGACCGGGCGGTGGACAGGCTACAACGGTCAAAATTTTGACCGTTGGTCGGTCGACCGGGCGACAGGATTTCCTGCTGAGTTGGCTACAACGGCTATATTTTTTAGGCCTATAAATTGGGGTTGTTGTTTTGTATAAGATTTTTGGAGAATTTCAAAACCAGTTTTCTCCATCTCTTGTAGAGGTTTTCTCCACTTGTTTTAGGGCTAATACTTCCATATCAAAAGGAGATTTTTCAAGAGTTTTTCAAAAGTGATTTCTTGAGTTTTTAACCACAACTCTATCCTAATTTTTCTCACACATACTTCAGCTTTCCATTGTCATATCCATCCTATCGGAGCTTTGTTGTAGGAGTTATTTTTGTGATTAAGAGAAGCGATCACAAGTTTACATCCTTATATTGTGAAGAGTTGTAGAGCTTATGGCCTCAGTGAAGAGTGTTTGGTGGTGATCAAGTGAAGTGATCACCAAGTGTTTCGACGTGTGGTTGGAGGTGTTGTAAGAGGTGTGATCTCGGCAAGCTAGTATGCTTGCGTGTGTTTGTTCTTGCAGGAACAAGTGAGGGACTTGCAGGTCTGGAGTTTTAGTGTGAACTCGTTGTAGGTGTCGCGGTACCTAGTGATCCAGTGAGACCATTTTTAGTGGAAATCCTTCATAGTGTTGAAGGCGGAGACGTAGAGCAAGGGTGCTCGAACCTCGAAACAATTCTCCCGTGTTTGTTCTTGCTCTCTCTCTCACTTGTGTTTATCTATCTTGCATGCTCATATTGCTTATCTCATTATATGCTTGATATATCTTGTGCTCTATTGATATATGCTTGATATTATTTGTTCACACTTGTATTCAACCAAGAGAGTCATAGTGTCACCTCAACTCTTAATCTAGAGGAATCCTGAGGAGATTGTCTAGAACCCTTCACTGAAAATTCGGATATACTCTTGTGTTATATCTTGTGTGTTTTGCTTAATAGCATTAGTTTACTTAAAAGTTTTTAATTCCGCATCATTATCATTAGATTAGCTTGTACACCTATTCACCCCCTCTAGGTGTATTTTCAATTGGTATCAGAGCTTGGTGCTCTTGATTTGGGTCAACAACCTAGAGTTAAAGATCCTTACTTTAACTAATCACTATTTTTGAACACACACATATGGATTTCATGACACCTCCTATGTTTGACATTCTTAACATCCAAACTTGCAAATTTATGATGTCCATGTACCTAAAAGCCCTAGGGATTCATGTTTATCTTGCCACGATTAAAAATTCATATTGTTTAAATGGCAAACACCTTGAGGCTAACATAAAAGCCCTTCATGCTTTAAAGAGTACCCTAAATGATGATTTTTTATGTAGGGTTTCTAACCTTGATTCGACTTTTATAGTATGGAACACACTTATATCCCTTGGTAAACAAAAGCAATATTAAATGGGGAGCGACTCGAAAGATGGAAGTGAGGCTTCCAACATATGCTACATGGTCAAAGGGGATGACCCCCTTGAGGTAAATTCAGAATCCGAGATAGAAGAAGATATTGACATGCCCTATGTTGAGCTTGCATCTTTTTGTCAAAAATTTCTTGAAAAATATGAATTGTTGAAGAAAGAAAAAGATTCTTTTAAAAATAAATTTGAAATTATTTCAAAACAAAATGACTTTTTGAAAAAGGAGAATATTTCCTTGTCTTCAAGATTAAATGATATTTGTGAAGGAAATAATTCTTTAAAAAATAAGATTATTGTGGTGGAAAAATAAAAAGAGATTGTTTTAGAAGAAAATAACTCTTTGAAAAGAAAAATTATTTCAAAAGAAAAAGAAAACATTTCTAAAAATAAAAGATTGCTGATTCTCATTCTTGCCATGCTAATAATGATCTTTGTCATATTTTTCATGCTACTATTGTTAAAAATGAGATTCATGTTTTGAAAAATAGAATTTGGTTGTTTGAGCTTAACTTTGAGCAATTGTACATTTAATCATTCTGAATTGGAAACCTTATTTCAAAAGAAATAAGATCCTCATGTTCATGCACATAACCCACGTTATACATATACACATTATGCACATCAAGATCACACTCATTCTCATATGCATACTAGAGTGTACAAATGTACACATTGCGGTCGCAAAGGCCATCTTGCAAGATTTTGCTTTGATAGATTAAAATCTATAAATTTTGCAAATAATGATGTTTTGATTCCTTATAATACTAACCCTCGTGGACCCAAAAAGAAATGGATACTAAAATCCTCACCACTGGTGTTTGATGTAGGTGTGGGCTCTCCACATGACGTGAGAGGTATGGTGCCTTTGTGGTGGAAGCATGTGGAGCTAAATGGACATACCCTATTGATGCATCGCTATTAAGAAAGTTTGGTGGGAGGACCACCATAGTTTGGAGACCTAAAAATTAGCCCTATTGGTTTTGGTGACTATCTCTAACTTCCATTTAGTTTACATGCTTTTACATTTGATAATTTTTAGCATGTTTTGATTTTATGCTCATATTTTGTACTTCATGTGGTGAATACTTATTTATATGTATTTTTCATTAAAACTTGTGTATATACTTGTACAAGTAGTGAGATACAGTTGATTATTATATGTTTGGGCTTCAATGCTCATTTGTACTCATTGCATGTACATGTATAACCTAGTTTTGAAGATTATTTCATTTATACTTATTTTTCCTATTTTGGTACATGTTTTGCTTCACGTATATGTTATTTTTGTATAAAACTAATAAATATACATGTATACCCTTGAGTCTCTTGCCTTCATACAAATTCTATTATAGACTCGTTTGTGTTTAGGATATGTATGTATATTCTTAGTTTTGATAGAACATACATATAACTTGAAGTTTGTTTAATTGAAAAAGTTTTATGATATTTTAAGATTTATTGATTATTTTCACGAATATGCTATTCACATGATCTTGTACACTCTCATTTTGTTGTTTACTCATGATTTTATTTTCATGAGCATTTATGAGGTTTATAGATTTCGAATGTCAATTTGTGTAAAACGCATGTTTCATGGGATATATAATTTGTTTTCTGTTTTAAGGATCTTTAACTAGTTTTTCAAAAATTACTTTAAATTAGTTACTTATTCTTCTAGTAGTGTTTTCAATTTATAACTATTTTTAAATTTTATTTTGAAAATTTCTACCCTTAAAGGGCGGATGGTTGGGCGACTATGCCTTGTATACCCTTATTGAATATCTTTTATCATGTGCATGAAAAGGGTAGTAGGTATGAGTTATACACTTGATCTTTAAGGAATTTTATGTTTGTATACTCATATTTGTTTCTTATATATGTATGCTTCAAATTTTAAATAGTATCAATTTCAATTGGTATTTACAATCTCATACATACATATATATGATTTGATTATGCTTATTTTACAATATCTTTACATTCTTAAAGCACAAATTATGTTTATGATAAGCTTGACTTTACTCCAAATATTAATTGATATCATTACAAGCTTATACATTGATTTCAATTGGTATTTCAATTAGTTTTATTTGATCTCAAAATATATTTCATATTTCACCTTCAATTGGTATCAAAATCTATTATTCGTATCTTAATTTTTTTTTAAAATAAGTAGTATCAACTTTTGTTTTGTCAACTACTATTTAATTTCATTGATATAAAAATTTGTTTCGTTGACTTAAGAGATTTCAAAATTTTGTTTCAAAAAGTGATATCAAAATTTTATTTTAAAATTTGTTAATATGTATTGCATGTATGCAAGGGGGGCTTAACATCTCTTCTATATATATATTCATGTTGAGTGTATCTCACATTGAGGAGCTTGACCTCTCTTCTTTGCGTGATACATGTATGTAGGGAGAGCTTAACATCTCCGCTTATACATTATATAATTTGCTTTATGTAGATTAGGGTTTAATTATCCCTTCTCCATATAATGCATGTATGCAGGGGGAGCTAACTTTACATCTCTACTCTTCATGAATGTATATCGCATATACTTTGATTGTCCTCATCCTTTTGTTGATAAATTGACAAAAAGGGGAGAAGAATTTGAGAGTTTATATATGCATGTTTTTATCTTTATTTATGCATATATGTTTATGTTTAGTTTATGAGCTTTTATTGAATATCCTTATTGTTTATTGCCATGCATGAGTTAAGGGGGAGCTTCTATGAAGCTTATCTTTAATCCATGCATATATAACTCCTTGATTTTTGTCATCATCAAAAAGGGGGAGATTGTTGGCCCAAAAGCCTATCACTCTAGTTTTGATGATAATTAACTCATGTAGTTATAGTACTAATGATCTTGTATTTATATAGTTATATATATTTGATCAAGATCTTAGTTGGTGTTTAGCTTCAATAAAAGATTCGAAGTCAAGTTTTGAAGCTAGCACGTGTTGATTTAAGAGCTCGCGCGTCAAGTACTCAAGAGGAGTCTAGCTCATCGGATCAAGGTTTGGACCAAGTCAAGATGGAGAAGAAGATTTTCAAGAAGACTTGAGTCTAGTTTTGTAAGTGTTAAGATGTTGTATTTTAGATAAAATGTAAAGGGTATATTAGTTGTAGATTGCTCAAGCTAATATACACGCGTGCGCGCGCGCGCACACACACACACACACATTTTTCATAAAATAGTTTTGATTTTGAAAAATACCGTTTTGATTTTTGAGCTTCAAAATATATATCTTTATGTTTCATGAATAGAGTTCATCAAAATGAGTTTATACGGTTTATATGTGTTTTGAATTTCATCCACACACATTGTTGGTTCAAATGTTTAGAAAAAACTTATTTGGTGTTTCTATATCATGTGTTTGAGTTTTGTATTTATCAAAATCGATTTTAGAGCTTATTATCAAAAATATTGATATTTCATCTTATATGTGTATTGGATCATATCCATACACACCAAGCTTCAAAAGTGTTTAAAATATCTTGTTTTTATATTTGCAGAAGTTTTGGAAAAATTATTTTCCAATTTAAAGATTGATTTTGAAAAATACAGATTTTTATTTAAGGCAAAATTTCTATATTACAAAAATGGTTCAAAATGTCTGTAATATGTATTGATTTTTAATTAAACATGTTTGTACTTCAAAGTATTTCAATGAACCTATTCTTATAGATTTTATGTGATTTTACAGGAATTTATAAAGATTTATAAAACCAAGTTTTAATACCCAAAATGTCTAACCAGGCCTTCTGCTGGTCGACCGGCCGGTCGACCGATACAGAAGTCGGTCGACCAGGCGGTCGACCGATGTGCACAACTATTTTGGCTGGTGGGCCGGTCGACCGACCTGGTGGGCCGGTCGACCGACCCGGTCGACCGACCAGAGAGTTGTGCTCTCTGGATCTGGCCCCGGTCGACCGGGCGGTCAACTGGTAGGTCAAGGCCTAGGCACGGTCAACCGGGCGGTCGACCGACAGGCTGTAACGGTCAAAAATTTGACCGTTGGCCGGTCGACCGGCCGGTCGACCCACAGCAGGATTTCCTGTTGAGTTGGCTCCAACGGCTATATTTTTTAGGCCTATAAATTGGAGCTGTTTTGAGCTGTTTTGTATAAGATTTTTGGAGAGTTTCAAAGCCAATTTTTTCCATCTCTTGTAAAGGTTTTCTCCACTTGTTTTAGGGCTAATACTTTCATATCAAAAGGAGAGTTTTCAAGAGTGTTTTCAAAAGTGATTTCTTAAGTTTTTCACCATAACTCTATCTTAATTTTTCTCACACATACTTGAACTTTCCATTGTCATATCCATCTTATAGAAGTTTTGTTGTAAGAGTTATTTTTGCGATCAAGAGAAGTGATCACAAGTTTACATCCTTAAATTGTGAAGAGTTGTAGAGGTTGTGGTCTCGGTGAAGAGTGTTTTGTGGTGATCAAGTGAAGTGATCACCAAGTGTTCTAACGTGTGGTCGGAGGTGTTGTAAGAGGTGCGGCCTCGGCAAGTTAGTGTGCTTGCGTGTGTTTGTTCTTGCGGGAACAAGTGAGAGACTTGCGGGTCCGGAGTTCTAGTGTGAACTCGTTGTAGGTGTTGCGGCACCGAGTGATCCAGTGGGATCGTTTTTAGTGAAAATCCTTCATAGTGTTGAAGGCGGGGACGTAAAGTAAGGGTACTCGAAGCTCAAAACAATTCTCCCGTTTTTACGATTGCTCTCTCACTCACTTGTGTTTATTTATCTTGCATGCTTATATTGCTTATCTCATTATATGCTTGATATATCTTGTGCTCTATTGATGTATATTTGAGATTGTTTGTTCACACTTATATTCAACCAAGAGAGTCATAGTGGCACCTCAACTCTTAATCTAGAGGAATCCTGAGGAGATAGTCCAGAACCCTTCACTGGGAATTCGACTACGCTTTTGTGTTATACCTTGTGTGTTTTGTTTAATAGCATTAGTTTGCTTAAATAGCTTTTAATTCCTTATCATTATCATTAGATTAGCTTACACACCTATTCACCCCCCCTCTAGGTATTTTTTCAAAGGGAACAAATAAAGAAGAGGGTTGGTTCAAAAATCAGAAATAAAAAGAAATAAAAGAAGAGTACATACCCTTTCAATATTTTAACCATAACTTTTTATTCATATATTCAATCAATATGATTCAAATTGCATTACATAGCTATCTTCAATAGCAACATTTCTTATTCAATGATTATTTTTTGATTCAAAAGTTAAAGATGTCAAATATTAATTTGAAATTAGTTCCTGTTCTAAAACACATTTTATAGTTTTCTAGTTTGATACCTTTCAGTATTTTGATCATAACGTTTTACTCTAATATCATATTAATTTGATTTAAGTTGCATTAGAAAGAAGACTAAAATATCTACAAAATCTTATTTCAAAATTTGAAGGCTTTAGACCTCAAAACTGTGCTCAAAGTTGCACAAGCTGGTTTCTAGTCGGTCGACTGACCGGTCATCCGCCAGGCTCCAACGGTTAGAAATTTGACCATTGGACGGTCGGCCGGACGGTCGACAAACATGCCATTTCTGGCACTTTTTGTTAGCCTAAGAGGTTACACTCTCCAATTGTTTTTGTGTGTTGATGATGACAAACCAAATTAGTGCTATTTGGTACTAATGATTTTGTTTAAGATAAGTTTCAGGTTTTGTACCATGTTTAGAGTTCATTCGCTTCGCTGTTGCAAAAACTTCTAAGTTTCACATAGCAATGAAGGCAATTTGCTCATCAAGGAAGGATCATAGAAGAGAAGGCACTAGCAAGGCATTGGATAGCTCAAAGACGTGAAGATTGCTCAGAGGTCCTTAGGTTTTGTATTTTTAGTTTTATAGCTTGTTAAAGAATAGAGATTAGGTTTGAAGCTCAATCACACACGTTTTTGCGCATATACTATTTCTTAGTTTATTTCCTATAAAATATACAAAAATATTTTAGTACAAAATCTTTCTTCTACAAATTTCTTTTATGTTACATACTGAATTCCTGTTTAAAATAGTTTTGTTAAAAATATTTTTCTTCTCAAAATTCTGTCTTTATTTCGTTTTCTGACCTGATCCGGTCGACCGGCAGTCTACCGACAGTCGACCGAGTCTGTGTCAGGCTGGTCCGATCGACCGGACCAGTCGACCGAGGTCCTGGCAGAATGCACGTATCCGTGTGCATGTCTGTCGGTCGACCGGGGCAGTCGACCGATATTTATTTTTGAGTCACAGTTTGTATCAGTCGACCGGGTCGGTCGACCGATAGCCTGTAACGGTCGGAATTTTGTACTACCGGTCGACCGGCCCGGTCGACCGATGTAGCCGTTGAACAGTAACGGGCAGATTTTTAATTGAGCTGTTATTTTGTAATTTGAGTTTTAAAAATCCGTTTAAGGTTTTATTTTGAATTAATCACCTCCTAAACTTCAGTAACTATTTCTTATCCCTAAACCCTAGCCCTCTCCTATAAATAGGGGTGTTTGGGGAGAGATTCTTTACAACAATTTTCAAGAGAAAAATTCAAAAGTTTGAGAAATTCAAAAGAGCTTGTTTCTTGGTTTTTGTGCTAACATTCTCACTCTTTTTCTGAATTGGTTTTTGTGATACTCTCTGATTTAATTTTTCTTTTCACCTTACACAAGAGCTTCATTCCTACTCAATATTCTCTAAGGACCTTTGTAAGGGAAGAGATATTTGAAAGAGAGAGTTTGTGGTCTTTTGACTACTCAGAGATAATTTGTACTTGAGCTTTGTGAAATTGGGTACTCCTGTGTGTTGGGTACTGCAGTGATTGTGTAACTGTCTGTGTGATAGTGAAGTAGCTAGAATCCTTCTGGGGAAGGCGGGGAGTAGAGCTGGGTGCTCGAACCTCGATAACATATCCTTGTGTTTGCGATTGGTTTACTTTCTTGCACTCTTTACTTTACTATACTTGCTCTTATTCTTGCTCATCATAATCATTGTCATACTTACTTGCTTGCATTCATCTTGTGATTCTTGTTTGGTGACTGTTGTAGCTTTAATTTTTAAATTGCCCTTTGATTAGCATCTTCACCTATTCACCCCCCTCTAGGTGATTTTCAATTGGTATCAGAGCTTGGACTCTAGGTTTGGCTTAACATCCATAGAGAGATCCTTAAAATATTGCTAATCAACATTTTCATTCATCCATTCATACACTAGTAAATATGGCCGACAACATTAAAACCCCACCTAAATTTGATGGCCTAAATTTTCCTATTTGGAAGGTTAGGATGACTATATTTTTGCAATCACTAGGTAGCTTGGTAGCTAAGTCCTTGACCAAACCCTACATAGCACCCGATAGTGATGAGAGCACTTGGACCGACTTCAACTTTAGAGAATATGAGGCTAACTCAAAAGCCCAAAACTCCCTTTTAACCGCCTTGAATGAGGATGACCTTACACGGGTAATTCATTGCCAATCCGCCTATGAGATTTGGCAACACTTATTGGTCACGCATGAAGGGACTTCACAAGTCAAGAGAGCTAAAATAGATCTCTTGAGGTCCCAATATGAATCATTTAAAATGCTTGATGATGAATCCATTGATTGTATGATTACTCGTTTCACTAAAATTACAAATGGTCTTTCTTCCTTAGGTGACGTCATCTCCAACGATCAAAAGGTGCGCAAAGTGATACGAGCTCTTCCTCTATCTTGGGAGATAAAGGCCACCACCTTGAAGGAATTAAACGACAAGGATGAGATGGATATCATTAGTCTCATTGGGAACCTGAAGACCCATGAGATGGAAAAGAAAGCAAGAGAAGAGGTTGCTCCAACAAAGAAGAAGTCCATAGCTTTCAAGTCTTCATCCACTCTTGAAGACGATGATGAAGATGAAGAAGAAGATGAGGAGCTCTCCCTCCTTGTACGAAACATGAAGAGATTGTACCGAAGGAAAAAGTTTAACTTCCAAAGAAAGTTTGAAGACAAAAGGGAGGAAAGAGTTTGCTACAATTGCCGAAAGCCCGGACACATGATAGCGGATTGCCCGGAGCTCAAAAAGAAGATAATTTCCTCCTTCAAGCATAGGAAGTCGGAAGAAAAGAAAGCCTACAAGGCAACATGGGATTCGGAAAGCGAGTCCGAAGAAGAAGAAGCGGATACCGCAAATATGTGTTTCATGGCAAACACACCCAAGGTAAACCCTCAATCTTTTGATGATAATGATGATGATTTGAGTAAGGAAGTTCTAGTTCATGCTTTTGTAGAACTTTCCGAAACTTATGATAACAAGAAAATGGAATGCTTTAAATTACAAAAAGAAGTTGCTTTTCTTAAAAATCAACTTGCTTTGGTTTCAAAAGAAAAAGATGATCTTTCTTCCAATCTTGTTTCTATTCAAAATGAATTTGACGCTTATAAGATTTCTTGTAAGGGTAAAACCCCTATTGTTGATAATAAAGAAATTTCTTCCTTAAAAACCAAAATGGTTGATTTTGAAAAGGTTTTGAAAGATTGTGCTTTTAACACCAAGAAGCTTGAAGAAAAGTTTTCCAAAAAGCACACTTCTCATGTTAAAGATTCTCATGCTAAAATTCCACATGCTCACACTTCAAATAATACTTCTCATGCTAAATCTTTTCATGCTCACAATGCCCATGCTCACAAATCACACACTCACTATGCTTTTAAATATGGTAGAGTGTATAGATGTACTTATTGTGGCAAAAATGGACATTTAGCTAAATTTTGTTATGATAAATTGCATAGTTCAAATAATCTTGTTTGGGTTAATGGCTCTAACCCTCATGGACCCAAGAAAATGTGGGTACCAAAATCAAGTCCTAAAATGTTTGATGTAGGTACACACCAAGGCTCCAAGACGTAGGGAGCGGTGGTACCTTGATAGTGGTTGTTCGAGACACATGACGTGGGATATCAACAACTTCACAACCCTATCAAGGTACATGGAAGGTGGCTCCGTCACCTTCGGGAATGATTCCAAAGGCACCATCATCGGTATTGGTAATATTCAAATTGGTTCATCTCCTATTATAGAAAATGTAGTTCTTGTTGATGGTTTAAAGCATAATTTACTTAGTATTAGTCAATTTTGTGATCATGGCCTTAAAGTTGTTTTTGATGATTCTACTTGTAAGATTTTTGATGTTAAATCGAATGATTGTATTTTAACCGGTTTTCGTGATGATAATGTTTATATAATTGACATGCTTAATGTAGAGTGTTCTACTAAATGTTTAAATGCTTTTGATGAAAATTCTTGGCTTTGGCATAGAAGATTAGGACATGCATCTTTTGAACATCTTTCTAGAATTAATTCAAAGGAATTGGTGAAGGGTATTCCTTGCTTGAGTTTTGAGAAAGACCGCATTTGTGGTGCGTGCCAACTTGGGAAACAAACCAAGTCTTCCTTCAAACCAATCAAGGATATCATGTCAACTAGACCTCTAGAATTAATTCATATGGATTTATTTGGACCAACTAAAACTAAAAGCTTAAATGGAAGTAGATTTGCATTTGTTTTAGTTGATGATTTCTCTCGTTTCACTTGGGTTTTCTTTTTGCAAAATAAAGATCAAACTTTTTCTCACTTTAAGATTTTTAGAAAAAGAGTTGAAAAAGAAAAAGGTTTTCCGATTTTGAGAATAAGGAGTGATAGAGGTGGTGAGTTTGTTAACCAACTCTTCATGACTTATTGTGATGAAAAGGGAATTAAGCATGAAATGTCTTGTCCTAGGACTCCACAACAAAATGGAGTTGTTGAAAGGAAAAATAGAACACTTCAAGAGATGGCTAGGACAATGATAAGTGAGTACGACCTCCCTCAATATTTATGGGCCGAGGCCGTAAACACCGCATGCTATATATCGAATCGTATTTATTTATGCAAAAATTCTTCTAAAACATCTTTTGAAATGTATCTTTCTAGAAAACCAAATGTGTCATATTTCAAAGTTTTTGGATGCAAATGTTTTGTTTTGAACACTAAAGAGAATTTGGGTAAATTTGATGCTAAGGCTTATGAGGCTATCTTTGTTGGATATTCCTCTACTAGCAAAGCATATAGAGTTTTTATTAGATCTTCACAAACTATTGAAGAAACTATGCATGTTAAGTTTGAAGAGTCTAATGTGTTTGTTGAGAATGTTGTAGAAATTGAACCATTAGGTAAAAGCATGGAGAAACTATCCTTGAAGGACTCACCCGCTCAAGAAGATAAGCAAGAACCTTTAGGTGAAGTTCAAGAGGATAATGAGGAAAGCGCTCAACCGCTTCCCAAAGCTTGGAGATACGCTACAAATCATCCTAAGGAGCTCATCTTGGGTGATGCTTCCAAAGGAGTCACAACGCGCTCCAAACTCCATGACCTATGTGGTAACTTTGCTTTCATTTCTCATTTTGAACCCAAAGGCATTCTCAAAGCCGAGAAGGACCCATATTGGTTGCTTGCCATGCAAGAGGAACTCAATCAATTTGAGCGCAACCAAGTTTGGCACCTTGTTCCTAAGCCCCACGATAGACCAATAATTGGTACTAAGTGGATCTTTAGGAATAAGTTGGATGAGTCCGGAAATGTCATTAGGAATAAAGCTAGGTTAGTAGCCCAAGGTTACACTCAAGTTGAGGGAATCGACTTTGAGGAATCCTTTGCACCCGTAGCACGGCTTGAAGCCATACGGATAACACTAGCTTATGCATCTTTTAAAAATTTTAAACTTTTTCAAATGGATGTAAAAAGTGCATTTTTAAATGGTTTTCTTAATGAAGAAGTTTTTGTTGCTCAACCTCCCGGTTTTGTTGATCATGTTCATCCCGATTTTGTTTTCAAACTTGATAAGGCTTTGTATGGTTTAAAACAAGCTCCAAGAGCTTGGTATGAAAGACTTTCAAGTTTTCTAATTTCAAATGATTTTATTAAAGGTAAAGTAGACACTACTCTATTCACTAAGCATGTTGATAATGATATTTTAATTGTCCAAATTTATGTTGATGATATAATCTTCGGTTCTACTAATGAAGTTTTATGCAAGGATTTTGAAAAGGTAATGCAACAAGAATTTGAAATGTCCTCCATGGGTGAGCTCAACTTCTTTCTTGGACTCCAAGTCAAGCAATTGCATGATGGGAACTTCATCTCTCAAGCCAAATACGCGAAGGAACTCGTGAAGAGGTTTGGACTTGAAGACGCTAAAGCTTGCAACACTCCCATGGCAACTACAACCAAGCTTGATAAGGACGACCAAGGTAAAAATGTTGATATTAAATTGTTTAGAAGCATGATAGGTAGTCTTTTATATTTAACGGCAAGTAGGCCGGATATCATGTTTAGTGTGTGTCTTTGTGCTAGATTTCAATCGTGTCCCAAAGAGTCTCATTTAATTGTCGTAAAACGCATTATTCGATATGTTAAGGGAACGATTGGATTAGGTCTTTGGTATCCGAAAACCGGAGATTTTTCTATGATTAGTTATTCGGATGCCGACTATGCGGGTTGTAGAGTAGATAGAAAGAGTACTAGTGGGACATGTCAATTTCTTGGTAATTGTCTTGTTTCATGGTCCTCTAGGAAGCAAAATTCCGTAGCTCTATCAACCGCCGAGGCGGAGTATGTTGCCGCGGGGGCTTGTTGTGCACAAGTCCTTTGGATGAAACATACTCTCCTTGATTATGATTTGCATTATAAAAATATTAAAATATTTTGTGATAATACTAGTACTATTCATTTAACCAAAAATGCAAATCAACATAGTAAGACCAAGCACATTGAGATTAGATATCACTTTCTTAGAGATCATTTTGAGAAAGGTGATATTGATATTGATTATGTTTCCACCAATTTTCAACTAGCCGATATTTTCACTAAACCACTTGATTTTGCTAGATTTTCGTTTATTTGTGGAGAACTAAATATGTGTATTATTGATTGAACATGTTTTTCATAACCCTTTTTAATGTATGACAAAAAGGGGGAGAGTAAGTTACATGGACAAAAATAAGTTCATTTGGTATTTGGTCTTGGTTCCATATGAATTTATATGTTTTATGAATGTTTTATGAGTTTTTGTATTTTAGTTTAAATTGGTATCTAGAGCATATTATTGTTTGTTTCAATTGGTTTCAATAATTGGTGCATCATTTCAATTATTGGTATCTAGAGCATATTATTGTGTTTTTAATTATAGCATAATTTGAGGGGGAGTTTTCTCCTCCCTATATTTTTGTTAATATCCTATTTGTTTTGTCATCATCAAAAAGGGGGAGATTGTTAGCCCAAGAGGTTACACTCTCCAATTGTTTTTGTGTTTTGATGATGACAAACCAAATTAGTGCTATTTGGTACTAATGATTTTGTTTAAGATAAGTTTCAGGTTTTGTACCATGTTTAGAGTTCATTCGCTTCGCTGTTGCAAAAACTTCTAAGTTCCACATAGCAATGAAGGCAATTTGCTCATCAAGGAAGGATCATAGAAGAGAAGGCACTAGCAAGGCATTGGATAGCTCAAAGACGTGAAGATTGCTCAGAGGTCCTTAGGTTTTGTATTTTTAGTTTTATAGCTTGTTAAAGAATAGAGATTAGGTTTGAAGCTCAATCACACACGTTTTTGCGCATATACTATTTCTTAGTTTATTTCCTATAAAATATACAAAAATATTTTAGTACAAAATCTTTCTTCTACAAATTTCTTTTTATGTTACATACTGAATTCCTGTTTAAAATAGTTTTGTTAAAAATATTTTTCTTCTCAAAATTCTGTCTTTATTTCATTTTCTGACCTGATCCGGTCGACCGGCAGTCTACCGACAGTCGATCGAGTCTGTGTCAGGCTGGTCCGGTCGACCGGACCAGTCGACCGAGGTCCTGGCAGAATGCACGTATCCGTGTGCATGTCTGTCGGTCGACCGGGGCAGTCGACCGATATTTATTTTTGAGTCACAGTTTGTATCAGTCGACCGGGTCGGTCGACCGATAGCCTGTAACGGTCGGAATTTTGTACTACCGGTCGACCGGCCCGGTCGACCGATGTAGCCGTTGAACAGTAACGGGCAGATTTTTAATTGAGCTGTTATTTTGTAATTTGAGTTTTAAAAATCCGTTTAAGGTTTTATTTTGAATTAATCACCTCCTAAACTTCAGTAACTATTTCTTATCCCTAAACCCTAGCCCTCTCCTATAAATAGGGGTGTTTGGGGAGAGATTCTTTACAACAATTTTCAAGAGAAAAATTCAAAAGTTTGAGAAATTCAAAAGAGCTTGTTTCTTGGTTTTTGTGCTAACATTCTCACTCTTTTTCTGAATTGGTTTTTGTGATACTCTCTGATTTAATTTTTCTTTTCACCTTACACAAGAGCTTCATTCCTACTCAATATTCTCTAAGGACCTTTGTAAGGGAAGAAATATTTGAAAGAGAGAGTTTGTGGTCTTTTGACTACTCAGAGATAATTTGTACTTGAGCTTTGTGAAATTGGGTACTCCTGTGTGTTGGGTACTGCAGTGATTGTGTAACTGTCTGTGTGATAGTGAAGTAGCTAGAATCCTTCTGGGAAGGCGGGGAGTAGAGCTGGGTGCTCGAACCTCGATAACATATCCTTGTGTTTGCGATTGGTTTACATTCTTGCACTCTTTACTTTACTATACTTGCTCTTATTCTTGCTCATCATAATCATTGTCATACTTACTTTCTTGCATTCATCTTGTGATTCTTGTTTGGTGACTGTTGTAGCTTTAATTTTTAAATTGCCCTTTGATTAGCATCTTCACCTATTCACCCCCCCTCTAGGTGATTTTCACTTTTTTGACCCTAATGGCTAGTTTTTCTTGAGGTTATATACATGGGGCTTTTGAATGAGTTTTGATGAGGTTTTTGAAGAGCAATATTTCTTACATTCTACAGAGTTTTTAAGTAAAGTTTTTAAAGAGTTTTTGAAATTCAAAATCCACATCTCTATTTGGTTTCAAAAGTTTTGGAAAATCAAAGAAAATAAGTTTTGAAAATTTCTAGTTTCAAGATTAAAATTTTTATATCATTCAAGAAGTTTTCCCAAGTATTTCTTTTGTGTTTTCATTTAAAAAAATCTTTGTTTTCTTGCAAGCTTGAGTTATTCATTGCAAAATCTATCCTCTAGAATCTTTTATTGTGAGAGGTGTTGTTTGTGATCTTTATGATCACCAAGTGTTGTAACTATTCTCTTTTGCTTTGTGATTTGGCTTTGTGCCTTCCCTCTTGTGTAGAGGTAATTGCTTTGTGCCTTGAATTTGTGCCTTCTCTTATGTAGAAGATTTGGTATGTATCCTTTGTGAAGTTTCTTGGTGGAGATAATAAAAATCCTTCACGTGGTGAAGGCGGGGGCGTAGAACTTGGTGCTCGAACCTCGAAACATATCCTTGTATTTGTGTTTGATATCTCCCTAAACTGTACTCTTTTTTATATCTCACATTGCTATTATTGTTCATATTGTGCTTACACTTTCATCATTCCAAGAGAGCTATTAAAGTACCTCAACTCTTAATCTAGAGGAATCTTGAGGAGAAGTTCTAGATCCCTTCACCGAAAAATTCAGCTTCACTCTTTGGATATCTATTTTGTTAGTGTAAAAGTTTTTAATTTCATATTATTTGTTATTAGATTAGCCTTACACCTATTTACCTCCCTCTAGGTGTACTTTCATAGAAGTCACCGACCTAAGGCTTATTATATGGGCGACTTAGAAAGCCTAACAGAGCTAAGATAATTATAGTCAAAATATGTAAAATAAGGCATTAGAGTTGAAGAATCCCGAGTTATATATTCATGGTCACAAAATTGCATATGATTTAGAAAAAACTGAAAGACTAGGTGAGAAATATAGTTTTGATCCTTACCTTGATTTATAACAAGTTCATGCATGGAGACTAAGTTTATGAATGAATAATGTGGTAACCCTATGACTTATAAATTACTTGATTTTTGGAAGAATACTTCAAATATTTTCTCTCTTTTTCAAAAAACGTTTTTAAAAATATTAACACTTTATTTTTCTTTCTTTTATAGATTTTGTGGATGTAACTCACTGAAAATCCTCACGAAATAAAACTCGTCCTCTAGAGGTTAGAGGTTTAACAGATTGTTGCACGTGCTAAGTGCAATCGTGGTTTCTACGAAAGTGAGTTAGATTAGGTTAGCTTATTTTTCTTTTAATTTATTTTTCTCGAGGATGAGCAAAAGATTGGTGTGGGGGTATGATTGTATACGTATATTGCACAATTTATTATTACATTCCCACATTTATTATGTAATAAACTCTGCTATTAACTTGTCTTAATGTCTAAATTGTGCAGCTAATTATTTTTGAAGGGAGAAAAGATTATATCAAATAAATATCAGTTAAAATCGAATTTATACGAATCTATTTGGTTATCTTGAAGATCAACGGAGATATCACCAAATTCAGAACTCAAACTGAAAAATCACTGAAGATCAAAGTGTATTAGAGATAGAAAGACCTTGCACCCATGGATCTGGCCAATTGGTCAGATCTCCGCGGCAAAAGCCGCAGATTCGCGGCTTAGTTATGGTTGTTGGGGGAGCATTTGCTTCCCTATCTTCTTACTCCTCTCCTATCCATTTCAGCTATAAATACTGCAAATTCAGAAAGCAGATGACACCACTGGCAAAGAGCTAGGTTTAGATTTTTGTTTCTAGTTTAACTTAGGTTTTTTTTTTCTTTTTAATGTAATTCTCTGTTCCTTCTATAGCTAAAATTAGAGAGAAATTCATGAGAGTAAGAGAGGAAGAATTGTGCCAAGAGTGACACCGATGTAATTTTACTCTTTTCTTTTATCGTTTCTCATTTAATAAAAGCTTGTAAGCTAAACAAGAATATCAAAACGCTTCATTGCTTTTCCTCCTTGTGGATCATGACTCGCATAACCACTTGATATAGCAGTAGTATTGAAGAATCTTAGCACATCTTAATCTTAATTTCTAAACTCTATTTTTATGTGCAGGTTTTCCCTCAATCAAAGACTGCCTCACACAGTCCAGATGTTGGGAGAGATGATTAGGAACAATAGAGGCTAGATCAACAAGAATCACGTCTACACCAGGAGATGACGACACAGATGCCACAAGATTATCGCGGTTACGCAGCTATGGCGGCGGATCCGCGACAGTTCAGGCGCAGCAGAGGCAGGAAACTGAGTCTCGGGTGCTCTCCTCTCTCTAGATCTAGGGTTTTGTTTTTTCATTTTGGGACTGAGAGAAGAGAAGAGAGGGGTTTTATAAAAAGGGATTGGTTATTTACATTTTACCCTAAGTTTTCTGCAAGTTCACCTTAACAATATAGAGATTTAGTAAAATCTCTAAATTGTCTCTATTTATAGATTTTTATTTTTATTTATTATTTATTATTTATTTATATTTATTTATATTTATTTTTTTATTTTTTATTTACTTATTTTTTTATTTTATTCAGGCTGATCCATGTGCCCGATCCATCGTAATTCTCTTTTGGTTATGTAGCCTACCCCAAATACTTGGGACAAATGGCTTAGTTGTTGTTGTTGTATTTTTTTATTTTATTCAGGAGAAGCTAGGTCTGGGAAGTGTGACATTGTCCGGTATTTCCACACAAGTTCTGAATGGTGACAATTTTGGTCAGGCAATTTCTCTTGGATGTTGAAAAATCTTAAAGAAATGTTTTATCTTTTTGGGAAAAGACAGGGCATGCAACAGTGAAATGTTGCAAGGGTTTTGTACAACCCACGAGTATTCAACAGTGTGCACAGGTCCCAAATGGACAGGCAAATGTGTTCTTGTGTATTTTCAGAATTTGATTACTTCTCACACATTTTCCCCTTATACAACAATTCTTGTGGTAAGCAGAGTTTTCAGGCATTCGATCCAGAAAAGGAAGAGGGACTTGATCCTTATGTACGGCTGAATCCAAGTTTTGATGGTCTATCCTAACGCGAACCTTAGTGGGGATTCGGGTTTGGATAGCCAAATCAGTTTTTCTTAGACCCGCATTGTCTGAGCTCCTCCTCATGCTATCAGATATAGGATAAATTATCACAGATCCAATAGCTTCAGGATCCCGAAATAGACAAATTTTTGCAGATGGAGTTCATACTACATTTTGGGTCCTGCCTTTATGTTGCCTCTTTTCTAAACTGGATGTGATGCTTAACAAGGAATGGACTCAAACTCTTGATAGTTATGGTAAGACTGGTTGTTCCCTATAGCTTCTAGGAAGGTTCTTTTCTTGATTTGTAAGTTTGGACAATGTTGCGTTTGAAAAAAAAAAATCTCATTTCTACCTAAGTGAGCGAACTTGAGACGGTCGGTCAAAACATTCAATTGAGTGAAAGATTAGATTTTTGGGTCATGCTTGGTGTTTGAATTTTCTACTTCACTTCCATTCTCTGATTCAAGTTCAAAATATTCATTGGTTGAATCTTAAATCAGATTCACCTCAAAAGTTTGATCATTTAAATCTCTGAGCTGTTTTTCGAAATTGAAGATGTTGACTTTCTTCGTCATATCTCCAAATATTAACCTCATAGATCCATTCCTATAGTTGATGATGGCATTGGCTGTGGCAACAAACGGGCGTCCAAAAATTCCTGGAGTTTGTAATCTGGGGTTTGATACTGGTAGAGAACAATGAAATCGACTGGATATATGAAATCCCCAACCTGTATTAGAACAACAGTAATTTCCCCTTAGGAACCTTGTCTGAATGGTCAGCTAGCTGGATTGTGAGTTGGGTCGGGCTTAGCTCTCCCAACCTAAGTTGTTGATACACTGAGCATGAGAGCAGGTTGATGCAAGCTTTCAACTTCAGGAGTGCCCAATTGATCTCTGTCTGTCCTATTGTGCAAGCAATGGTAGGACAACTTGGGTCCTTATTTGGCAAAAATTAGGCCAGATAAGAGTTCACTTATATTTGTTGCAAGGAAGACTTTGTTAGGCACCTTAGTTTTTTCTCTTCTTGGTACACATGTCTTTCAAAAACTTTGCATAGGGGACTTGTCAGATGGCATCAAGAAGAGGCACATTAATTTTTACTTGCTTGAAAAATTCAAGTATTTTCTCCATTTGTGCCATGGATCTGTTGCTCCTAAGCATATTCAGGTATGGAGCTTGAGGCTTATGATTTTGTTTAGATAGCTTATTTTGTTCAGATTCATCTTGAGTCAAAGACTTGGAGTTTGAGGAGGTTGAAGCTTGACTTGGTCCAATTTGAGCTTGGATGGGTTTAGGGAGCGTTGACACTTGATTATCGACATGTTTCCCTAGGCAGAGAGTGTGAATGACATTGCATTGATCTATCTATTATTCCTGGGCTACATGGACTTGGCTCTTGGATTGGGCAATGACTAGCTGAGCAAAGTTCCCTTTGGTCTTTCATCGAGGGTATTTGCCAACTATCCCAGCTAAACTTTTATCCTAGTAATTGCTTGAGTGTGTGTTCAGCGTTTGTTCCATAGCTTGCATGAACGAAGTCTGGGATTTGATCAAGTTCTCCTTTCTACATCAGCCAATCTTTTGTCAATCTGAGGATTTTGGTAGGAATGGTGTGGCCCTGATTCTGAAAATTTATTTGAATTGGAAATTATAGTGGGAAGTTTAGCTTGTGATGTTCATGATTATTCTGATTCCAAGAGAAATTTAGATGATTTTTCCATCTAGAATTGTATATTTGTGAAAATGGATTGTTCTGGGGTCTTGAGAATGACACGTTCTTCTGCTCTGGCAAAAGTTGTTGGGCCAAAAAGGCAGGACACTCTTCGAAGAAGTAGTTTGAGGCTTGACTATATGTGCACCGTGGATTTATTACTTGAATCGGACTGATTTGGTTTACATGGGCTGGCTCTTTTGTTTCTAGAGCTTCCAATCTTCTCATTAGGCTGGAAATTTTAGTTTCAACAGTAACTGATGAATCTGTCGAATGAAGGATGGGGTTTGAGTTCCTAGGTTTTTCTGGGGTGGATTCCCATTGGATGGTTTTTTCGGCCAGATCCTCGAACAGTTCCCACCCTTGGTTTTCATCTTTTTGTAAGAATCCCCTTCGTACATGGTCATTACAAGTGTTTTCATTTGGTAGACTATCATAGAGAATCTGGCACTGACGTCACTTCTCTATTCCGTGGTGGGGGCACTGGGTAAGAAGGTTCTTAAATCGTTCAAAGTATTTCTAGAAGGGTTCATTAGAATCTTTCCGGAATTACATGATGTTTTCCCTGATGAGCGTGGTTTTATAGATTGAGTAGAATTTATTTAAGAAAACCTTGACGAAATCATTCTAAGAAGTAATCGAGTCCACTACCAAACTGTACATCCATTTCTTAGTTAGGTCTTTTAGGGAGAATTGAATGAAATGCAATCTAACAACATCATCTCCTAGATGAGGCATTCTTATCTTGAGACATACTTCTTTAAATTCTCTTGTGAAGAAGTATGCATCTTCAACTCTAGTCTTCAGGTCTAGACCGTGAAACCTAGGAAGAGCGTTGATGAATTGAGGTTTAAGCTCAAAGTTGTTACTAGTGGCTTCTAGAAGCCTAATGCATAATGGTAGCGAAGTTCTAATCTGGTAAAACTTATCCTGAAGGGAGGCTGGTTGGGCCATATTTGGAACTTGTTCGGGTGGTGAAGTTGGGTTGTGCAAGGTGTTCCTGACTAACCGAGATGAAGTTGGATCCCTTGACCATACTTGCATAAAAGATCACACCACAAACAAGACGCAAACAAAACAAACAAATAAACAAAGAAAAAGAAAAATCAACCAAGTCTGAACTAAGGTAAGTATGACCTAAACGACTCCTAACTGATCGACTATCCAGAAGAGGGATATTACAGTAGTCTGACTACAGGCTAATTGGTCAGGTAGGGGCAAAGTTCTGTAAGAAGTATCCGTGCTTGAGCAACGAGCCTAATTACGCCAAATTATTGAATTTTTGAGGCTTAACCTTTTAATCCCCAATCCTTAGACATCGATTTTGTAAGAGTCAAACTTTAACAACTCCTCCCGAAGTTAATCTCCTATTGAGTTCGAGATATCCCTAGGGCCAACGTCTATTCAGTTTTAATTAAGCTTTAATGAGTGTAATGTAGATGATTTTTAGGCTAAGGAAGGGTAATCCCACCTTATCTTGTTTATTGAGATTTTCCTTAAAATTGTTCCGTGCAATGCATACAAGTATTTAGCAATAAGATAAAAGTCAAAGTAATGCAAATTACACAAGAATGTTCCCTATGTTTAATGCAATGCTATATACCCTGCTCCAGCGCTCTTCAACAGTAACTAAAAAGTAATAGAATTAAACTAATGCCCTAAAATGTAACGTTTAACTATTTTTTAGAACTTTCAACCAATAGATTGAGTTAGAAAAGTGAGCAGAATCAAACAAAAAGAGAAACTAATAACAACAGAATTTAAATTTTACAATGCAGCAGCCCTACAAGAAAATTGAGTGAGTAGCCTACTGAACTTGCCACGC
Organism: Agave tequilana; assembly: GCA_038442645.1. Classification (NCBI taxonomy): domain Eukaryota; kingdom Viridiplantae; phylum Streptophyta; class Magnoliopsida; order Asparagales; family Asparagaceae; genus Agave; species Agave tequilana. The sequence continues at coordinate 44,777 of JAVJIF010014978.1, forward strand.
AAACACGACTTTGACCATGCAAACGCGACAAGGTTGAGAGCTCATGTGCTCTACATTCTAGGGTAGAGGCACAGAACAACAATATGTATTCTACAGCTATTAATTCTTGAAATCTTTCGCTGCACACAGAAATAGAGAAATAAATTGTTAACCGATTAGCAAAAATATCGTTTCCCTCCCTGGCAACGATGCTAAAAATTTGTTAAGATCCAGTCCTATGCACAAAATGTATTTAAAACTTTGAAAACAAAATAGGGATGTGTGGTGAGTGATCCTCAACGTACCATGTAACCTTTAGCTAACGGGTCGCGTTCGTGGAGAGGAATGCGATAAAAGTTTTTCGGTAATTTCAAAAAATGATTTTTTTCTCAGTTTCAAAAAAAAATCAAAACAACAAAATAAAGAATGAGAAGAGAGTTTGGTTATGGGTGTTGAAAGAAAACAAGAAGAGAAAACAGAGAAGCTTGCGTGAAGAGATGAAGTTGGAAAAAAACGAGAGTCGAATCGATTGTAAAGAGAAGTGATTAAAAATAAGTTGAAGTTCAAGTAAAGAAGATCATGACTAACTAAACATCAAAACACCATCTACATACTAACCCTTGGAATGATTTGTGCCTTATATTGAATCTTTGGCAATGAGTACACCTTGGATCTTCAAGAGTCAAGCATTACTCAAGAGATGGAGTGAGCTTCCAAACTTTGTGGATGATTGCCTTAGGTGGTCATAGGCTCTTCATTAGTACCCAAGTATAGAACATAAGAGTTGTGATTTCACAATGATTCATTCATAACAAGGCAAATAGGTTCATTAAATCATCAAAGTTATGAATTAGCAAGCATGGAATAAGAAGCTTTAGCACTATATTTGTTAGCATGAACCAAATTTAGCGCACATCTACACATCTTCATGATCTATTGAGGCTCTTGGAAAATTACAAGGTACTAAACATGAGACATACATGAGTCAATTGGGTCAATCAATCACATAGTTAGCACTTGTCTCCATTAGGAAATCAAGAACACTTGCAAGAATATAAGACTCAAATGATGCATTCAAGAATCATATGAGTCACAATCATCCAAGGTGTTAGCAGTCAATGGTGTTAGTGATTAATTAGCCATGTATAAAAGAGTTAGCTAGACATAATAGAAATGAAAACAAGTTCAAGCATAGAAATAAAACTACAACTAGAAGAAGTAATGCAAGAAAGCAAGTAAAGATGAGAAGAAAGAAAGGAGGAGCCCTTGTATTGATTTGTCACTGATCAATTACAGAATCTCTCTCTCTCTCTCTCTCTCTCTCTCTCTCTCTCTCTCTCTCATTCTTTTCTGAATCTAAATTAAGGCAACAAAATAGAAAGAAAATACAAAAAATAATCCTAACAAAAATCTAGAGAGAATTCTTCAGCCTCTGATCTCTCGTCTCAGGTGCCCCTGGTACTGTACTTATAGGCAGATAAACTTGGGCTCTAAGAAACGAAGCCACATGTTCAGGATCGAGGTCAATAGCCATGACCAAGTCGTGCTTGCGCGGTAAGATCAGGGCCATTGGCTCTAAGTTTTTGGCCACGTATTCCTCACCTAAGAGAAGCTTCCAGATATGTAAATTTCTCTGCATTATTCTGTAAATATCCTGAAGAATGGGCTCTCAATTTGGGCTTTTATTTTTGGGCTTCCAGAGAAAACTTGGTCCTCAAGAAATTTACAAAAAATTCTTAAAAAATAGGAATTTTCTATCCACAATCTCTATTTTGCTCTTCTCCTAATGGAACCAACACACATGAGACAAAAGACACTTAATAGTAGAGTTTTATTATGAAATAGGTAGGAAAATGTAATATAAAATATGCAGAATCGATAACTGTTCATATTTTCTTAGGAAGAAAAAAGTCAGAGTTTAAGACAAGAATTTGATATTTATTTATTTATTTTTTACTAAAGAACAATTAGATTTAAAAGAGTGTGTCTTTAAGTGAGGGCAAAGTGCTCTTTTTCATTATTGTCATTTATGTATTTTATTGATTATTTTGCCGATTAACCACATGTCCCTATCATACGGGCTAGGCTATTAGTCGCAGGACAGATAGTCCAACATTTGTAACGCGTCCCCTTCGTTGGTATGTTACCACATAAGAGACCGACGGTGACCTGTCCTGCTTAATTCCGAGTGATGTACGGCAAAGCATCGGCTCACCTTTCTAAACCACCGGCTTGACCCCCGCCGCTCCTGATGCGTGTCAACATATGAAGAGTTGGCCTAAGCCCCAATTAACTATACACAAACACCTGTCACTAAAGCTTCTCTCTTATTTAAGTCCAATGTAATATTTTAATCGACTCATCAAAATAATCTAAGGTCCGGGTCATACTTGTCAAGAAACTGGGACGAGGTTTTAGCCTAAATCAGCCACGTATCGAGAAGACAGACAATTTAATTGAAATCTTGTCCAAAATTAGGAGCCCATAAGCTCTCATCTCATTAATAATAATTTACAGGTTTAGACTACTTTTCGCCTTTCCCCCTTTCAAGAGACAGCGTGGGGTCCTGATGATCCAGCTCTCGCATCCTTTTTCTCTTCTCTCAAAAGAATTAATAATTAAATAGAGGTGGCGACGTGAGCGGAACCTAACCGCTCTCCTCTCCTTTTATTCATTCGATACCATCAAATTCAGTCCTGAATTCATTTCACAATTGTGATTATTATGGAAGGAAGCTGGTGATGCAATTCTAGGGTCAGTCGTACAGGTGAGTATCTGCTCATTGAAAAAACAATATCTGCTGCTTAAATTGTGTTGCGACTTTATGCATGATTCATGATTGATTGATGATTTCAAGTGTTTGGATGCCATTTCCTCTTGATGTCATTGAATTCTTTCTTCTGAACAACGAAACAGTTCTTGAATTTTTGGGGCATTTGGATGTGTCAACCAAAGTTGTGTGTTAATCGAATGGGTTTGACTTGAATCTATTTTACTAGCCCCATAAACCCTAATTGGGGAGTGTTTGTTATTGATGCTTGTGCCGGAAAATTTTAGGGTATGATATGCTACTTATTTTCATTTTCACCAACTTGAATGATTCAGTGAACAGAGGAAGCAAAGTTGTTTGCTCATTTGATTTCTCAGTTATCCTGATCCATATTCACTTAACATAGTAGTCACTGTTTTTCTGTGTGGGTTTACATTTTAGAAAGATTATCCTTGGACTCCGTGTGTACATTTAGCACTTCACATTTCGCTCTCCTGAGGCATATCTTTCTGCTGAAGTCCCCTCAGCAACATCTCAACACTCGTAGCAACAAATACCTATATGTGGTAGACTTTTGAAAACCACCTAGGTTCCAGATCTAGATGTCTGAGAAGCATGTTGAGAAGTATTGAAGTATTCAAGCCCTGAAGTGTTCATCTGTACAAGTAATTCTGTTTTCTTCATCTTTTTTTGGGTGCATATTATGGAATTGATGTCTATGAACATGCTTCTGAGAATTCCACTTTTGTTTATGCACAGAAGACTGAGAACCTCTCCAAACATTGAAATGTTGTCGTGTAATCTGTCACGCCCCGCTTCTCAAAATACACAAAATTGAGTACGTGACAAGAGTCGGCGACGTATTTTCAATTAAAATATGCTAAGCCTCAATGTAGTAAATCAAAACATAAAGTTCACAATTTATTCCAGCATTCAAAGCAAGTACAATAATGTCTTGAAAGTTCATTTATTATAAACATAACAAGAATGAAAGCAAAAATACTAAGGATCCTCACAAACTGAAACTGCTGATGGTCTACTGAAGATCTGCAACGCGCTCAAAGTACTCCTGGTCCTGCAATGTGCTCAGATCTGGATCTGAGCATAGCAAACTCAGGGTCGTCAATAAGCGACCTAGTGAGTGGTAAAATAAAAAGGGGAAGATGCACATGCAGGTAATGTAAAAGCATATGAAAAGAAAATATACATGATAAGAGTGAACAACATGCCAACAAGAAATAAATAATAGCTAAACAAGTCAGTGATATAATCAAAGGTACCTCAGGTCATGAATATAATCAATGTCTCCAACTGATCAGTTTCAATAAGTGAGGACCTCGATTGGCACGTGTAATATGGCATGTGTGGTAGGCGTAGTATGGGATGCGTCTATTACATGTGACAATTGGTGTTCGCTGACATAATTAATAATAAACTGTTGATGCTTTGTGACTGACTGTAATCACCGGATTGTATATCTATATATATCATTATGATAGACCCATGATTGTAATCAGGACCAGATTATGACCAGACTGGGATACCAGCCTAGTGACATGTGATAGATTACACGCCTTGACATTGATTGCATATCTACAGTTGTGCCTTTTGTCTGCTACCTGTATTCATGTTTTTTTATCATATGTGTTACTGTTCAGTTATTTACTGTGTTATTTAGTCTTTCTATCTGCAGTTGTTTTTACTGTTATATATGCACATGGTTTCTTTGCACGAGCTGTTTCCCCCTTTACACACACACACTCATTATGGTCGCGTTCTGACGACCCTGGATTTGCACGTCCAGCTATTGGACGATTGTTTCTAATGTGCAGGTGTTTGACGAGACGGTACGCTTTGCGAGAAGCTTGTGTCCTCTTCCTTTGATTCTGGTATACTTGCATTTTATTCTTGTTATGATTCTTTGATTCCTGGATATCACCTTTGACTTCTATTCAGCTGTCATTTTCTTCCTGTTATTCATTGCTATCATGTATAGTCTTATATGTATTATTGCAGTGATCCTTGATTATTATAGTTCTGATTATAGCTTGTTCAGGTTACAATTTAGGCTTAGCGTATATACGTGGGGTATTTTCCTCGCGTATATGCGTCGCCATAACGTCTCCGTATCCTTAGGATCGGGGCGTTATATAATCAATGCAATAGAATATATTATTGCTTTTTTTTTAATTCTTTTTCACACGTGTCCATGGTGTCCTATAGCCCTTTAGGAGTGAAATGGAAGACAAACTCCTGATGTAGTACTATGTGGCATATAGGATATGCGTAAGCACTGAGCACTTCCATAGTACTTCAATGACCCACTTTGGTTGTACATAACCCAGGAAGAGCTATAAGCTCTTCAAGATCTTCTGAGTACTTTGGTGCAACCGGAGATTATAGGAAGATGAAGAAATAATCTTCTTCCCATTAGATAAGTTACAAATCTGTAGGCTGGATTTTAGACACATTTTTTCACTGTTCCTACATTCATTTTTTTATATCATATATTCATTTTTTACACTGTTCATGTCATGTCTTTGTTCTTTATTTTACGGCTTTGCAAATGATTAAGGCTATTAACTTATATGCATAAGAAAATTTATGCCTCTAAGCTGCAATGCCAACTGAGTACAAGAGAAGCCCATGAGTAGAAGCAATAGTTTGTGAAACTAGTATGGTGGAGATTGTTTGCTGTGAATGGTCAGACGGTCGGTCCACACCACAAGTGAGAGCGGGGTTTGGAATGTAAGTGTAAAATGATGATCACATCATAGAAAAGAGACGAAGGCACAATATTTTTACATAGAAACTCAAATAAGAAAAAACCACGAGGAAGAGGAAAATCCACTATAAACTGCCAATTTCAAGGATTACGGGGTCTGTTTGGAGTGTCTCCAAACAAAGATTGATTGTGAAAATATTGGGAAGGTCTTGATCTCGGTCTGTCCAGAGAGAGGATCCAGGTAGGTTGCTCATTGCCCTTTCTTCTTGATGATCCATTTATACTGTGTTGTTCATGGTGAATGAGAGCTGTTGAGGTTCCAGAAACTGCACGACCTTCATGTGCGGATTTGTTGTAACATCCGTGATTATGAGCGTTGGGCTGTTGGGATTCATGCAGAGAATCTCTTCATTGTTCATAATTGTCCGCTTTGAATGCAGGAGCGTTGCACGTCTTCCACGTGGGAGAGATGAAGTGACGCATTTGCAAGTAGAGATCTCGGTGGTCGCTATTGGGGACTTTCAATTTGTGGTGAAGTCGGGAATTTTGATTGCAAATGACTCTAGAGGGTGATGTCTTCGGAATATGAGGTACCTCCGGGATGGCTCTGAGTGGCAGAGCTTGTAGGAAAGGATCAGGAGCTGTGGGCATCTCTGTGGGAGGTTATCAGTTGCATGGACGCGTGTCAACATCTTGAAGATGATCAATTTTTTATCATTACAGATGCCTCCCGCTTTTTCACGTGCCGGAGCCTGTAGGAGGGAAGTCAGAAGAGCTGAGTTAGTAAAGATCCTTAAATGCCTTGAATCTTCTGGATGTTGGTGAAGGGGATGATCTAGTCCATCAATACAAATCTTTTGAATTTTGCCTGGATGCACTTGACACGTCAATTTATTAAATTGGCTTGAAATCTATGACTGACGTCTTTTCAAATCCTGATGCCATGATGGCTGAGATTGTGTGGCAGAGGCAATTGATATGTTGCTGATTTGGTTTGACTGAGGATCTTGGGATGCAGACTGACTTTTTTGGTGATTAGAGATTTAAATTAGAGATATTTCGACTCCTCCATCTATAATAGAGTAGATCCCTAGGGTAAAAGTTGCTTTCTTCTCTGAAAAATCCTTGCTTCCAAATTCTTTGCTCTGGTGGGTTGCCATGTCGTTCTTCTTTTTCGTCCGGTGGAGGAAAGAGGGAGAGGATAGAGATGGTCGAAATGGTTGCTGGGCTCTTGCCGTTCGGGAGTCTAGTTGGCACAAAACATCAGTTTTCATTTGAGTTTGTCGCAAAACATCAGTTTACGCGATAAGGCTCTGCTATGAGGAAGGATATGTAGGGCTTCTGCTTCGAGCTGGTTTCTTAGTTTGATCTCCGATCGGATCAATCTAGTTCTCATCTTGGGGCTCAGAGTTCTTCTTTCTTGGTAGAGTGTACGAGGTAGGAGTGGGGAATGTCCTGAATGATTACTGAGGAGGATGTGACTCCACGACAATCTTACTTGTCTTGGAGTCTTCATTCTGATCGGACATCGCTGCCTGGTGCTTGGAGACTCTTTTCTTGTAGCGAGCAATAGGAGGGGAGTATGGGGGTATTCGTCGGGATGTCGCTGATGAAACACTTCTTCCAGAGCTACGACCTCTTCCTCGGAACAAAGGGCCGGTGGTGTGATATCATTACTGACTTGTATGTCTTGCCAGAGTCCATCTGGCTTCCTCGGCGGTGTGTTTCAAGCGGAGAGGAGAAGGTTATTCATCTGAAGGATATCTTATTTTTGTGAGAGAACCTCTCGGAGCTTCTTTCGAGATCTTCTGAACAGTGGTATGAGCAATGAGACTCTTCTTTCGACGGATGTTCTCCGGAGGATGTGTTCTCGAAGTTTGGAGGTGAGGATGGACGTAGTGGCAGGATGGAAGGATTGCATTACCATATTTTTTTTCAAAAAGATGCAAATACATAACTGTAATGAAGTTTTGTATTACTCTTGTTAGATGTAACCAAATATGTATATTTGAAGGGATGCATTCGGAATGGAAAGATTTTTCGAAATAAAACACATATAATGTACTTTGGAATAGAAACGTTTGTTTATATCTTTCCTGACTTGCTTTACCATCAGTTTTTCAGAATCGATCATGTCTCCTCAGAGTGCCTGTCTTCAGCTCTGGGATATTTGATTTGACATATGGATAGTTTGGTAAGTTTGCGATGTTCCCGAGTGGGGGTAGTCCCATCAGCACCTCCAAACTTTTAGCCTCCTAGTGAGAGAAATCCTATCAGCGGAGTTAGATTTACGTACGTTTTCGAGTGAGGGTTTCACCCATCAGCGGAGTTGTGAATTTGAGACTTTGAGAGGAGGAAATCCTTAGAGTAGAGTTGAGCCTCCGAGTGAGAAATTCTAGCAGTGGAGTTTGAAATTTGGTAGGGCTATGAGAGGGGAAATCCTACAACAGAGCTGGGCCTCCGAGCAGGGAAAATCCCAGAGTGGAGGGATGACGCGAAAATAAGAATGCAATGAAACAACTTAAATTAAACATTAGATGCGGTAATATAAGAAAATGTAAGGCATAAATTAAATAGATTAGGCTGACAAGACTATGTATGTTCAGCTTTTAACCACGCAAAACTCGTACGTTAGGGGGATAATCTAAATAAAAAAACCTCATGTATATATCATGTGTCTCACACGGTAATAGGCTAAACATACACGACCATGTCGTCTCGAGATGAGTAACTTATGCACACATTCGCAGATGTGATGTTTGGATAATACATGGACGACTGTGTCCTCTCTGGTATCCTTGATGCTTCCAGCATGTAATCACATAAAACTAGTACGTCGAGGGGATAATTCAAATAAGAAAATCCTTATGTATATACCTTATTTCATACAATCGTACTCTCTCTGGTATGTTTACTTGCAAATTTGAAAAAGGTTTGAAGTGAGAGTATCACCCATCGACAGATTAGATGCGTCAATTTCGCGGGAGAAATTCAATCAGCGGATGGCGATCCGGACCTCTGAGTGAAGGAATCCCAGTAACAGAGTTGGGCTTACGAGTGGAGAAAATCCCAGCAGCGAGTCGGATTCACAGTTGCTTCTGAGTAGGAAAAATCCCATCAATGGAGCCGTAACCTCTGAAGGGACCTGAAGTGAGGGTATCACTCATCAACAGATTGAATGCGTCTACTCTGAGTGGGAAAAATCCCAGTAGTAGAGTGGTGATCTGGCATGGACCCGGCAGAGAGAAACTGCCTGGGGTTCATCCGCCTGCGAGTCAGATGAGGGGAGCCCGTAGCCTAGTGTTTGTGTTTCTGAGTGGGGAGAATCCCGTCAATGGAACATCAAACGAGGGTACACATGGGGAAATTCCTGCAGCAGAGTAGGGACTCCGTGTGGGAAAAATTTCACAGCAGAGGATTTCGATTTCCATAGGCTAATCAAGAAAGGGCCGATAGGTAAGTTTGTGTTGCCGTCTCCGAGTGGGGAAATCGCAACTGTGGAGTGTACAGACACAATTCTCCGAGTGGGAGAAATCCCAACAGCGGAAGGACGGACTTTGAGTTGGGAAAATTCCAGTAGCAGAGTAGTTTCGAGTGGGAAAATTTCATCAGCGGAACGTTTAGACACAATCCTCCGAGTGAGGGAAATCCCATCAAAAGAAGGACCGACTCCAAGTGGGGAAATCCCAGCAGCGAAGTAGTTTTGAGTGGGGGAAATCTTATCAACAGAATGTCTAACTTGGAATGACTGCAGTGGTTAGGAGCAGAAATATCATTTTATTCAATATTAGAGTGGAATACATGGAATTGGAATACAGAAAATGGTAGGGATAAGAGTATTATCATGTCCTTGGAAACGTGGAATCACTCAATTGCTTTGTATTGAGTGATTAGGTGTTCTGGCTGGATAGGCGGTAGAGCGTTGAGCTGTTTGGATCTGGAGGTTACTTCAATGCTTCCTGCTCACGGATGACATTCTTGCGATCGAGAGCCGCCTGCTTCCGATAGCGATCTAATTCGGTTTGTTGTTCCTTATTTTGTTCTTTCATATCGGCGAGCATCTAAAAGAGCTGGTCTTCTTGCCACTGCGTTGGTTAGATACCGGTGGTCGCCTCATGAGGTGAGGAGCCGGTGTCTTCATGGTATTCAGCTGATCGTTGGTTGGGGGAGAGATTGTGCTCTCAGCGGTGCTGACGGCCTTGCCCTTGACATTGCGCCATTGACAACTTGCTTTCTCGGGACCATCATTGATGTGGAAAAGGCTTTTTGAGGAAGCCTTTTAGGTTATTAGGGGAGAGATCTGAGTGTAGGGACTCAGCACTCAATGAAAGCCTAGTTGTGATGGAGATTTTTCACTGCGAATTATTAGACGGTCAATCCACACCATAAGCGAGAGGGGTTTGGAATGTAAGTGTAAATGATGATCACAACACAGAAAAGAGATAGAGAGACAATATTTTTACATGAAAACTCAAATCAGAAAAAAATCACGGGGAAGAGGAAAATTCATTATAATCTGTCAATTTATAAGGATTACAAGGGTTGTTTGGAGTGTCTTCGAACAAAGGTTGACTGTGAAAATATTGGGAAGGTCTTGATCTAGGTCGGTCCAGAGAGGATCCATGTAGATCGCTCAGTCTCCCTTTTCGTTGGAGACGAGAATCCATTTATACTGAGCTATTTGTGGTGAATGAGAAGTGACAAGGTTCCTGTAACTACACCACCTTCATGTGCGGATTTGTTGTAAAAGTCGTGATTATGAGCGCTGGGTTGTTGGGATTGCATGCAGGGAATCTCTTCATTGTTCATAACTATCCGCCTTGAATGCAGGAGTGTTGCACGTCTTCAACGTCGGAGAGGGGAAGTGGCGGATTGCGTGCAGATATTTGGTGGTCGCTATTGGGGACTTCCAGTTTGTGGTGAAGTCGGAATCTTGGACCACAGATGACTCCGGAGGGTGATGTTTTCGGAACATGAGGTAGTCTGGGATGGCTCTGCGTGGCAGAGCTTGTAAGGAAGGATCAGGAGCTGTGGGCATCAGTTACATGGACGTGCGTCAACATCTTAAAGACGGTCAATTTTTAACCACAACAACTAGGTTTTGCTTATACACAAAGTCACAAATACGAAGACTAAGGTGTATAATCATACAAATGAACTCTGATAAAGTAGTACCAGAGATTGGGAGAGAAAGAAATGAGTTCTAGGCTACATATTCTGGGTTATATATAATAATCATTACAGAGTACCTTTAGTCTCACAGGCAATATGGGACTAAACCAATACTAAACAATACACAATCTCTCTTAACACCACCTCAAGTTGGAGCATATATATCATACGTGCGCAACTTATCACAAATAAAATCTACCCTTGTTCTACCAAGCGGTTTGGGAAGAAGATATACTAACTAATGTCCTGATGATATATGCTTCACCACAACGATCTTCCTCAAGCTTTTTACGAACTATATAACAATCAACTCAATGTATTTGGTTCTCTTATGGAACACGACATTTTCAGCAATGTATTGCTGTCTTGTCACTATATAATCTCATGGGACATTGCGGGGGAAAATCAATATCTGTCAATAAATCTCTGATTCATATTAGCTCTAATATCACATTTGCCATCACTCTATACTCTGACTCTGCACTGGACCGAGAGACCATACTCTGCCTCTTATTTTTTATGACACAAGATTTCATCTAAGAAAAACTATCATGTGGTTGACCTTCTATCAAATGGGTACCCTGCTCAGTCTGCATCTAAGAAGTCTGCAACTCGTGTGTGCCCTGAATAGAGAAGCCCTTTCCCTGAAGTTTTATTCAGATACCTCAAAAAACTCTTTACTTCCTTAAGTGGGTAGTCCTTGGTACTAACAAAAACTGTTTCACTATACTGACTGTGAATGCGATGTTCGGTCTGATCACCAGTAGGTAGTCATTTCCCATTAATCTCCAGTACCTCCTAACATCCTCAAAAAGCTCTTTATGATCTAGTAGCAGCTTCGTATTCACGTTCATCGGAAAATCAATATTCATGCATCCTAGCATCCCAGCCTCTAAAAGCAAGTCGACTATATACTCTGTGGCAGAAGAATGTCCTTCTTGGATCTGGCAGCCTCAATGCCTAAGAAGTACTTCAAAAATTCAATATCTTTGGTCTGGAAGTGCTTCTGTAAGTACTTCAGGATGTCAATCCTCTTTGTATCATCTCCTGTGATCGCAATCCATACACAACCAGTAGGATCTTCTTATACTGTACCTGCCAAAACAGTAGTCTTTCTTTGTACGACAGAGATCAAATTCTTGAATCACTGATGCAAAGTGTCCAAATTAGACTCTCAGAGACTGTTTCAGATCGTAGAGTGACTTCTTTAACTTGCAACCTTCGCACACTCTCCCTGAGCAACAAAGCCTGGTTGTTGCTCCATGTAAATCTCCTCATCAAAAATACCATTGATGTCAAACTGATAAAGTGACCAATGATATATCGTCATGTAGCGGTCGAAATTTAACCTTTATCAAGATCGTGACACGTGTCATTCTCTGAAAAAAACACGAGAGGGCGCTTAAAAGCCCTTCCAGAACCACCTCCATCCTAGCGACAGTTACACCATCACTCTCTCTCTGAAGACATCTTTCAGCCTGGAGTCCGAAGTCATGCAGCCACCCAGAGCCGACTCAACTCTGGACCAAATGTCCCGCCACACGGTGACTTTATCCGTCATCATAAACAGGTTGAGTCGAACTTCTTTGAATCGCAGAATCTGTTACGCGGCTATCATATTTCTCGTTCAAAGTCACCTTAAACTAAGCAGAGTAGTTGGAGATAACAATTTATAAACCTTCAGTACACAAATCCTAACAACATGATTACAGTCTCAACATTTACCAGGATAGCAGATTCAAATTGAACAGTTGAAGATATGCATCTATCCACATCCACTCCATCACCTTTCTCAGGTATAAATACACATCATTCTCAACGAGAAGGAGGTCCTTCCGTAATCCTCATAGCACATTCCACTCCACGCTAGCAGTTTCCCTATGCTAGTCTACCACCAATATGCTGATAGTTTCCCTCTGTCGGTTCTCCCTCCTTATCAACTATTGATTCTCACACCCGATCGGTCTTAGGCTGACATCGCACCGATCTCCTAACTAGAAAATCGTTTTTACTCTATGTGCTTTGACAAGATCAATCGGGGGCATCTACTTGCTTGTGGCGGAGTTCTACCCACCACAAACTGGTGCTTTCATTAAGATTTTGAGTCTACGCTCCAGACCTTCCTCCATCCAACCCAAACTCCTATCTCTCCTCTAAAAGCCTCTTCCCTAACATCGATGGCCCTGATGAAACAAACGATTATTCACAATGGCGCACTGTCCAAAGGCAGGACCAATACCACCGTTGGGGCACGATTCCCTACACATTGTCGATCGTGAGCATGTCATAGAGGACACTGGCTCCTCATCTCAGAGGACAATCACCAGCGCCCGATTGTTGTCGCTGTATGGAAGCAAGATCCTTCAGATGCTCACCGACATGAAGGAGCAGATTAAGGAAAATCAAGCCTAGTTAGATCGGGACCTGTGACTCTCGACTGCGAGAACGCTGCCCGGGAGCAGGAGGTACTGAAGCAACGCAACGACCAACTCCAGACGCAGATCACCGCCCTCCAAAGTACCCAAGTGCAGATGCAGCCGGAGGACGAACTTGGAATTAGTAGACACGAGTTGACGGGCCCATCATGAAACTGAGGCGGTCCATACCAACTTTCTCCTGCGCGAAGACTGTTTTGATAACAAAGTTGATTCCCCTTCTTTTTGAATGGGAGTTCAACATGGCCAGACTTGGAGGAAGATTGAGGAGTTTCCCTACATCCGAACCTTCGACGAGCTGGTCCAAAGGCAGATCAAGTAAGCGAAGTTGCAGCTCCGTAGCGGACTGAAACAGACCGCTGTCAAAGTCTCTGATTCCTCTCTCCGAAGCAATCTTGGAGTGTGAATTCTCAAAGAAATTCATAACTCCAACCTTTGATTACTACTCTGGAGCCAGTGACCCAGTCCAATACATCAGGCATTTTTGAGTCAAGATGGTGGTCTACTTCCGTAATGGTTCGCTCATGTGCCTAACCCATGGTTCAAAGTCGCACTCTCCGCTGTCAAGTCAGCGAGCATTGAGACGCATTGGTCACGACATTCGGGATCAGTATCAGGCGATACGCGCAAAATACTACATAGGAAGCTCAATTTTTTTTGAAAAAAATCACGATAAGTCTTAAAAAAATATACATTAATATTTATATATCATATATCCAAAATATAATGAGAGGGAGAGGTACCATGCAAGTAACAAACAAACAAGTCCATTGTGAATATTGCGTGTGGTCAGGTGAGCTTTCAACACCAACGCAAGAGAAAGATGAAAAAAGTAAACAAAACAAAAAATTGGGTGAGAAAGGGGAGTAGAGAGACAGAAAGAGAGATATCGGAGGGAGCGAGGGGGGAGAGATGTGTTAAGAGACAGAGAAATAAAGATCAGAGGGAGGGAGAGTGGGAGAAAGACAGAGAGATCATAGATCTCTTTTCCCTCCCTCTGCTCAGATAGAGCGGAGGGAGAGAAGGGGAAAGAGAGATCGGAGGGAGGGAGAGAGAGAGATCAAAGGGAGAGAAGGAGATAGAAAGATTAGAGAGGGAGAGAGAGACTAAGATGGGAAGAGGAGAGAGACTTGCCTGGATCTATCTGAGGCGGGCGAACGACAGCGAGAGGCGGGCGACTACGGCGAGCGGGCGAATGACAACGACAACCAACGAGGTAACCCTAGACTCAACTCTGGGCCAACTTACCTAGATCCATCTTTTTTTCTTTTATGCTTGACTGACTTGGGGCCGACTCAGCCTTGACTCCGTCGACTCGGCCGAGTCAACCCGAGTCGACTCGCGACTCGACCGAGTCGGCCCTGAGTCGGTCAAAACTAGGGCTCATGGCCGGATTGCGTTGCGGTATCGTCACAGCCTGCCGATCCGGGGATGATTCGGTCGAGTCAACTCTGACTCGGCCGAGTCTTTGAACCCTGGCCTGACCTTTCTGTCAAGTCTGAAAGGTGTGGCCTCAGATTGGTTTTATTCTCTGCCGTCTCATTCACTTCACAATGTTGATGAGATAACCGAGGCATCCCTCACCCAATACGCCTTCCACCTGGGGGCCAAGAAAAAAAATCACCGCCTCCTCACCATCAAAATGAGACGGGGTGACAGCCTCAAGTCATACATCAGCTACTTCCAGAATTAGCTCGTCAAGGTTCTCAACTGCGGTGAAGATGTCTCTGCACTCGCTTTTATCAACGGACTACAAATTTCTCTCTACATATGCACCTGCTGAAGTATGACGTCACTCGGATGAGTGAGGTTCTGTTCTGAGCCCAGCCTTGCATCCAGTTGGAGGAAGCGATGAAGAGCTCCCCAACTAGTCAAATACGACAACAACAGAGAGATGTCGAAGTCACAATACGAAACTCTAATTAAAGCTAGTAACCCGAATCAGGGGCAATTCGCCTACAAAAGACAGGTGTTCCTGATCCTCTCACTGAATTCACTCTAAGCCTTCAAGATAGAAGAACACTTCACTGAGGCTCCCAATCAACGAATTCTTCAATACCATTAAGGACCAACATGGCTCTCCGGAGTGAAAGAATACTGTTATTACCATAACAGTAAGGAACACCAGACTGTCCACTGCAAAAGCCTTCGAAAATACCTGAAAGAACTTGTCTACTAAGGCTTCCTCAAAGAGGTTGTCTTTACCCCCCGGGGTAGCCTCCGATGTAGGACAGTAGAGCACTCCGCCTCCTACCCACCACAATACATGATCACCCAGTATAAGGCGATTGACTGATCCGATCCATCCAATGAAGACAGGAGAATACCTCCACCAATAACAGTCCCTGTATTTCAGTTAAATTTCATATTTTTTATTTTAATCATCAAATAAAATTACATTTTGCTCCTAATCATTTCAGTTCACTTTGCTACTGGGATCTCTCTCTCTCTCTCTCTCTCTCTCTCTCTCTGAGTTCTGCCAAGTCGCTGCTCCACTGATGGGATTACCCCCACTCAAAAATGACTGCGAACCCAACTCCGCTGCTGGGATTTTCCCTACTCGAAAATGACTGCGAACCAAACTCTGTTGCTAGGATTTTTTCCATACGGAGACGACTGCGAACCCAACTCCGCTGCAGGGATTTCTCGCACTCGGAGTCAATGTGAGGGGTTCGAGCATCAGGTCTACTCAACATGGCAGCAACATGTAACTGGTTATCCATTATTCAAGTTGATCAGGAAGATTGATATACTGAAAGCAGGCCTCAATGTCTGATCTAAAAATGGGATTAACTACCCAGGGAAAACAGTTAACAGAATCAGATTGGAGCTTGAACAAGTGCACTCACAGCTGGCTATCTCCCCAACTTAGTTTGAGCTCCAAGTCAAAGAAGCTCAGCTCAGTAAAGAATTAGAATTCTGGCTGAATTTGAAGAAGAACAATGGAGACAGAAGAGCAGATAGAATTGGCTGAAATTGCGGAATAGAAACACCTTCTACTCTATGGCCAAAGCAAGGAAAGCAAGAAATCACATACTGCATCTACTCTTTGATAGTGGCGCTCAAGTTACAGATATTGCAGGCATTAGAGGAATGGCTCCAAAATTTTTCTCTAATCTATTTAATCAGTCTCATCACTGGCCAGTGTTCCTTAATCTCACAGTTAAGAGAATTTTAACTGAGGTAGCATCTAGCTGGCTATCCAGACCTGTACATGCTGCATAAATCAAAGAAGCTGTCTTTCAACTTGAACCCAACAAGGTCCCTGGGCCTGGATGGATTCAATACTGCTTCTTTCAGAGCAACTGGTCTATTGTGGGGAGGAGACCTATATCCTGTTGTAATGTTTCGTACAAATTTATTTCAAAAATTCTTAGCAACAGGTTGCAAAAGGTTATAGGGGAGCTTATTCTGACAATGAGAATGCTTTCCTAAGAGGGAGATTGATCAGTGACTCTCTTCTTGCTCATAAATGGCCATAGATTTCTCCAAACCTTTAGGCCAGAGAATGTGTCTGAAAGTTGATATTCAGAAGGTATTTGACATGGTAAACAGAGAATTCATCTATTATATGATGCATAGAATGGATTCAATAGAATCTGGATTGTCTGGATTAGGGAGTGTCTCTCTTCTCCTTGTAGTCAATGGCTCTCCATCAGGATACTTCCGAGCTCTAGAGGAATCAGACAAGGAGACCCCCTCTCCCATACATATTTGTGCTTGTCATGGAATTCTGGTCCATCAAGATGGATTTAGCTATGGCTGCAGGCCTAATTGAGCCAATTAAAAAAGGTGCATCCCATATTGTCTCTCATTTATTGTTTGCAGATGACATGATAGTATCATGAAATCTGTAAACTCACTAAACTCTTTCTTCAAGGAGTTGCAACTTAATACATGCTTGCTAGTTAATAGAGGCAAAAGCACAGTAAAGGCTGTTCCAGGAGAAGTGAGATCTCTCCTGCAATTGGTTCAAGGAGAAGAGAGCTCTCTCCTGCAATTGGTATCTCTCAAGGTTCTTTACCTATCGAGTATATGGGGCGACCACTTTCCTCAAATTATTTGAAAACCAAAGATTATTCTTCTCTCATTGTTAAGTGCAGAATGTCAGTAGACGGATGGATGTTGAAAACTCTCTTTTGCTAGTAGAGTTGAGTTAATTAGGACTGTAATCCACAACTCAATATCATATTGGATCCGGTCCTTCAATCTTCCTCTATCTGTTATTAGAGAGATTGATTCCATCTCTGTAAATTTTTTATGGAACAACAGAATGCATGCTTGGGGGTGGGGCTCCTTGTGTCAGCCAAAGTCAGAAGGAGGAACAGATATCAGATGGCTTGCTGATACATGCAAAGCAGCAGGGATGAAGTTAGTTTGGAGGCTGTGCGCTTCCAACTCTCTATGGGCAAATTGGATGAGGAATACTTATTTGACGAGCAACCCCTTGCTCTAGCTTCTTCCTCACTTTTAGATTGGAACCTAATCATCTCTCATAAGGAGATAACTTTGAGTCCATGAGAATGCACATTGGAGATGGCACTGACACTTGTGGTTTGATCCTTGCTGAAATCTGGCAGCATTTCCTCATAGAAAGGCAGCAGTGCTTTAGCTTCTACTTGTAAGGTCAGTGGCATCATCAT
>JAVJIF010014978.1:67500-98357 GCA_038442645.1 Agave tequilana
GATATAAAATTCAAAGTTATATATATATTAAGTCTGCGATCATGGTCGCAGTAATCAAAAATTTTATACTATGACTGCGACTATGATCGTAAACTTTGAAAACGATCAAAATTCTGTTACATAAGGCATGCGAAAAAAGACAGCGACTGTGGTCGCAGTGCTGAATAATAGCATGTTTGTCAGTTATTTCTATGCGAATAAGGAATGTGATTAAAGTCGCAGTCGTGATATAAAATTAAAAAGTTATATATATTAAGTCTGCGACCATGGTCGCAGTGATCGAAAATTTGTACTATGACTGCGACTATGATCGCAGACTTTGAAAAACGATCAAAATTCTGTTACATAAGCCATGCGAAAAAAGACAGTGACTGTGGTCGCAGTGCTGAACGATAGCATGTTTCGTCTGTTATTTCTATGCAAATAAGGAATGCGACTAGGGTCGTAGTCGTGATATAAAATTGAAAGTTATATATATTTTTGATTATAGTTTTGAATGTAGGTGTACTTCGACCTGGATCCAATTTATAATATACATTAAGAATAAAACAATTTTTTAGTACCTTAACCTACCATAGTCGCAGTTCATTTTAAAATTGGATGGAATATTATCCAACCAATCTGTAAATATTGTGGCAGTTACGAAATATCTGATTTATAAAATATCTGCAAAATTATTTACCATTGTATTTCATTTATTTTTTACACTGTACATTTGTAATAGAAAAAATAATATACGACTGCCCTACATTAAATTTCATTTTTTCTATTCATTTCAGTTTCTTTTATTAAACCTATATGAATTGAAAATAACACGAAATAAAATAATAAAAAAATTATATAAAAAATTACAGTTTTTTATGTTTTACGCATTTTTTTTTACTTTTCACTGCTGCTGTTTATTTCTTATTATCTTGATCCATTTTTTTCCATTATAATGTCGATGTAGTAGAATTTGGAATTTTATAATTGTAGATATATTCAACAGAAAATTCTCTGTAAATTACAAATATTTTAGGGAAAATTTTATTGTGGATGAGTTTTTGCTAGTTTAGAAGTAAAAATGGGTATTTTGGTCAATTTGATTGACGATTCTTTAGGCGGGATTTTTTTAATTTTTTGGCGCTACACCCTGCGACCGATATGTGGCATATATTCGGCCACGTCACCGCTGGCGGAGAAATCGGCTGAGGTACAGTAACCCCTATATATATATGTATATATGTATGTATATAGGTATATATGTATACATATACACATACATAGTATACATATATATGTATATGCATATATATACAAATATACATACATACATATATACACACACACAAACAAATAGATAGATATATATATATATATATATATATATATATATATATATATATATATATATATATATATATATATATATATATATATATATATATTGGAAAAGTTAGTTTCATTCATATATCAGAAGCCACGTACCGGAACACCGGGCTATTTGCATATATTAGTTTACTTATGTTAGATAGTAGAGAAGGGAGAGGACCATAGCTGTCACCTCCTACTACATAATATCAGAATAGCTAATAAGAGCTATAGGCAGCAATACACTAGTACAGTTACTCATCATATATCCCAATTTGCTAAAATACAAAGAGACTTCTGGTTCCTATCTATCTTCCAATAGCATGTCCTCATTGGTTCCCTGATATCCTCGTACCATTATCTTGTGTCTCTTTCAATTGGAAGACCTTTTCTTTTCTTTCCTTCCAAATGTGCTAGACTGTAGCCGCCTGAGTGCACTTCTGGCCAGGATAGTAAGATTATTCTTCTTCTTGAACCTCTCTTTGATCAGTTTGGCCTCTGATGGAGCTTCCTCCGAACCTACTTCAGTTTACAGAATGTCCAGGGATAGGTAGAAAAGGAGCATTCAAAGAATAAATGCTCAATAGTTTCTGTACTTTTCTTGCAAAGAACACAAAAGGCTGACACCGTGTAGTTCATCATGCAGGTAAAGATTGATGAGAGATGAAGTGTGTGTTTCTCCTTTGTGTGCGGATTTATTAATTCTCATTCAAGAACATTTTTAATAGGTAGAAGGCTACCATTGCAAAACATAATTGAGGTTTGGGATTAGATTTTATCATGCTGCGTAGACTTCCACTGCTTTTCCTAGTAACATAAGATATTATCATCCTTAAAATAATGCACATGTGAAGCGAGTTTAGAGATTCTGATTTGTCCTCTCGTTGTGATTTCTAGCTGAAGTTTTTTTGCATTTACTTTTTCATAACTAATTATCTTTCCATCAAATCCTTCCCGGAAACCTTGCTAGGGGCCATTTAACATGAAAAACTAGTCTGCTGAACTTGTCTATGTTAAAATCAAGAGTATAATTTTTTTCTTGTATTTTTTTTTTAGTTGTTGGAGATTTCATTCCTATACTGTTTGCATCTGTAAAATGAATCAATAGCAAGTTACATGTTTTGATCAGACATTAAAGTTTTTAAGTATCTGAACTCACTTATCTTCTTTATATGTTGTCCAAGTCTTTGGGGACCAAAATCATGTGTGGATGTATAGTTTTGGTTTATCATAGATTTTGCATGTTCATCAAATTAGTAGCCCTATTCTTCCAAAAGCACAAGATTCGCATGCACACGTGTGCCTGCTTATTTATTTATTATTTTGAAAGGTAAAGACTCACACACCCCACACTAAGTACCGAATTCCAACTCCCCGGTCGACATCAATAGGAATCAAAGCTGGAACCTCCCCCGTAGGAAGGAGTGTTGTTAGTGGTGGGCTAACCCGCTTTCACGTACATGCTTATTTATGTATAATCATATATGCATCTACATTGAGGAGTTAGTTTCCTTCTTCTTTTTTTGTTCATTTGGGGTAATGGTGTCCGATGTTTTTTTCCGTCTGATCTTTTGGCTGCTCATATCTTTGCTTTTGAGGAATTCACTGCAAATGCTGATGATTATGTGCATATAATGTAAATGTGCTGTTTACATTGGCTAAATAACTTTTAATGGAAATGGTTACTAATGTACACATTTCTACTTCTTCCACAATCAAATAGTTATTTGATATACATAGAATGAAATGTGCAGACTTGTCCCTTGAAATGCAAGATAGACTTTCATGATACCTGGTTCATTTTATTGTATCAAACCATAATTAACTGATGGCTATTGTTCTTGCTCTTATTCATACATCACATGTCGCTTCTAGTCTCACGATGCTGTAGGCCTTCTTCAGTGGTGGAAATCATAACAACTTCCATGAATTGCAAATCAGCATCTCAATTCAATTGAAGTCTGGTGTAATGTTCAATAAGATGTCTCTTGATTAGAGTTTAGAAATTAAAAATTTACGATATTTTTAGTGTTAGCAAAACGTTACCCCAGCTTAGGTGCTTCTGCTTGTGATCTATCTGTTTGCTGTTGTGGCTGGCTGAGTTCGAGATGTACTTCATCATCCTGGGCGCTAGTAGCGTCATTTGGGACATGTGAGCCATTAATTACTCTTCCATTGAACCCCCTTCTTGCATTAACCTGAGAACCAATATTATGTGCTTAGCATTGCCATAAAGTTCATGTTTTATCGTGGTCTGATCCTTTTCCATTTTTTTCTTTTGATTCCTTTCCATAGATGTTTACCTTCTTATGTAACTCCATGTTTTCTTCATGAATGAGGTGTACCTTCTTGTAAAGTTCCGTATTTTCTTGGTGAAGAAGGTTTCCCTGCAATGAAACAGGATGAAGTTAAATCAACAAATAATGTTAGCATGTATCGTAGTAAGGTTACTGTTTTGTTACTTTCACACCTTCCGATTTAGCTCTTGAATCTCATCCATCAAAATTTGGTCCTGCATAATTGGGGAATATGTTAACTAGCAACGGTGCAGGTGTTAAAGATAAATGACGTAAGCACTAGATGGCTGAGTCTAAATACCTTTTTCATTCGGATACTTTGTAAACTCTGTTCTAGTTGGTTCTCTAAATTCTGTAGATCCTTGACATTTAGCTTGGAAAGCTCTTCTCCCATCAGCTGCCTGTCATCATGAAAGCAAAAGCTGATTATTCAAATTTGCATGATTTAGAAAACGTGCGAGTACCAACTGTGTGTTTATACTGCTACATCCTTTATTTTCCTTCAAAAATATTTTAGAAGAAGGATTCGGAAGGAGTTTCTTGATTCATTTTATTATATACAAAAGGGAGTGGTCAATTTATGTTTTAAGACACGCATCCTTACAGGATGTAGGGTTTGTTACCAAGATACTAAGTGAGCAAATATTGGAAATTTTCACTCCCGCAAAATTAAAAAAATAAATAAAAGAACTGTCACCATAGAGATCGATTGGCATCACTAGGTGGAAAAAACACAAATTTTAGAATGACCGTATGTGATTTATTCATAATAACTAAATATAGTGTGATTTTATGGTTCCATTGTTTCTAATTACTTCTTCATGATGAATGTGAGAATTTAGTGAATGCCAGGTCTAGGACATTTTCTCTATAATATCATGAGCACGATCTTTTTATTTATATAGATATACGCTAAATAATAGAATAACTTTAAAGTGTACTTAACTTTTAATACTTTGTACTATCATGAAGTTTGTATGACTTTGTATCTTAATAACCTATGTTAGCCTATAGTCGAAATTATAATTACATATTCCCTTGTAGTTACATGTGTCTAAAACATGACATTTTTCTCTTCCCACACAGATTCAACTACTTCTTCGTCCTTTGTTTTTTTTCCCCTTTCCTCCCCCTTTTTGATACCCTTCTTACTAAACCCTAACCCGAAAATGTTTGAGCATGGGCCTCTGTTCTTCCACCTTCGCCACCTCATTTCCACCTCCTCCACCATTGCCACCTCTTCCTTCTCCGTGATCACCACTTTCTCTCATTGACATCTATTCCATTTCAACTGTCACCTCCTTCATGCTACCATTTTCTCAAGATGCCATCATTATCTCCATCATCATCAACTCTTACTCCACTCCTTCATATACTCTACATTTAGTGTTGGGTAGAGCTGTTATTCTTGAATTTTATTGTATCAATATTATGTATCTTTCTTGTTTGTTTTTGAATGTGAATTATGGGTTGGAGAAGGAAGGGAAAGGAGTAAAATGTATGAGATAAATGAAATTACAAAGTGGAGGAGGATGTGAAACGCAGAGACAAAATCATCTTGGGTGAAAATGTCCAAGTTAATAAAAATTCTTATCTATAAACAAATTAAGATGAAGGATGTTTTATGTAAGAAAAGATAATATATCTTTTTTTTTCATTGCAGGCTACAGATTTATATATCATTTATAGGAAAACATACGCAACAGACACAAATCATATATGCTTAGCTTGTTACAATTAAAATGAACATATGATCTCCAAAGTGATTTGGTAAGCAGATCTGATTAGTAAACTTTATATGTTTTGTCTTAATAATCTTATCATCCGCTACGTTCTGTTAGACAAGAGAACAATCTACCTCCATGTGTTTAGTTCTCTTATCAAATAAAGGACTGAATATCTGTGCAATATGAGGAGTTGCTTGATTGTTGTAGTATAACATTGTAGGAGAAAATGACACATAACGAAGCTCGCCAATAAACTGTTTGTATCCAAATCAATTCACAAGTAGTACGAGCCATGGTTTGACACTGACTCTGCACTCGATCTAGAACCAAGCTATGTGTGACTTGCCACAATCTGACCGAAGGAGACCTTTGTTTGGAGCACCTTTTAGGCATTACAATATCCTCATCACAACAACATAACCTGTCCAAGGGTCACAAAAGTTGGCTAACGACACTCACTAGATATTCATATCTGGCTGAGTTACTATGCTTACCGAGAAACTGTTTAATCCAAATTAATTCACAATTAGTATGAGCCATAACTCGACAGTCTGACTTTGCACTCGATCCAGAAACATACTCTGTTTCCTACTCCTTCAAATCATTAGATTTCCACCAACAAACATACGAGTAATAGACCTCTCAATCAGTGATCCTATCTAATCTGCATGAGAACCAAGCTATGTGACTATGCCACAATCTGACTATAAGAGGACTTTGTTTGGAGCACTTCTTTGGTATAATAATATCCTGATCACAACATCCCAACCTGTCCAAGGGTCACAAATATTTGGATGACAACACAGTGGATATGCAATGGCTGAGTTACTGTTGAATAGGTCAACTTTTCCCCAATACTCTAGTATTTTTCTATTTCATGCAACATGTCCCCCTGATCTGGTAGTATCTTGGGATTTAGGTTTATGACAACCTCACGCTTCGTACCAAACTTGTGTGAGACCTTTACCACCTTTCCTTCCAGCATAGTCACCTTCACCACCACCTCCGTCACTACCAACACCAAATAAGATACATCCCCTTTGTTTCTAATCACCATGAACAGTAGTATCTTCTCTTCCTCTTCCCCGTGATTGTTGCATGTACTCCTAACAACTATGGCATCCGCCACATCCTCCTCTAGCAGCATCTTTTGGGTTTTCTTATTTAAGGAAGATGGTTAATTAAGGGATAACTATGCCAGCAAAGATAATTAGATTTTTTACGCATGTTCAGGAGGTCACACGAGGATTGCAACTAATGTTGTAAATCTCACCCCCATGTTATAGGGGGTATATTAGGAAATTCATTTTAGTGGGGGTTTTATCTAAAAGGAATTGCTTGCTATTTATCTTAATAAATGTTGTTGTTATCATGTGTATGCTATAAAAGAAATTTGAGACTCATCCATTAATTCTGGGTTGTTAAGGTGAGATGGATGTAGCGAAGTTTTTACAGACGTTATTATGTACTTCCCATTGTTCGAAATTTCAAAATTAGAATCAGAATCGACCGTAAATTTTTTGTATCGGAATTGGCCAGACCAACCATTTCATCTCGGTGACATCAATCTCGGCCAAGTTTTTTAAAAATATAATTTTGTTCAAAAAATTCGTAACATTTTGATATATTTTTGAGAATAGCTGATGGACTTCTAGTCGCAATACACAATAGTTTGTTCAAGTCGGTTCAAACACAAAATATACATGGATAAGGTATTTACAAGAAAGGCTAGTTTTTTCCTTTAAAAATTTCAGATTTTCTTTTTCTCTCTTTCTATCTACTTTTTTTTGACAAATTCACTCTTAATTTTGATTCAATTTATGTGTTAGGGATTGAGAGGAAATCTAGTCTATTTATAGCACCTTAACGTAGGATTCTCTCAATCACTGTTCTAATAATATAACTTGACACGCATGCGGGGTGCTGGTCGAATTCACAGTTACCGTGAGAGACAAGGGCTCCATTATGTGCAGTTTTTATCTTTTTACTTCTTGCAAATTGGAGGAGCAAAAAGAGCTGACTTATGTGAATTAACCTTTTCTTCTACAAAAGCTGCTACCTGCCTCAACTTGAATATCGACCCGTATTGTGACTAATATGAGCCTAATATGGGTAGATAATCTATATGTGGTTTAAAATCACAGTACCTGTATCGGGCAATGGTTTCTAATATCAATATCGTTAATATCGGTCATCAATATCAGCAATATGAGCCATATCACCAATATCGGCTTCGATATCGATGGATATTATAAGGCAGGTGTCTCAAACTCGATGTGATATTTGCCAGAATTGGCTAATATTAGAAACCATGTTTCTAGAATTCTCTGATGTTACAAATTGGATGGTGGGCCCAATGTCTTTTTCTAGACATGAAGATTGTAAGTGATAATAATAAAAGGGATGTTGTATTTGGACTTGAACTAAGGGGTGAACAACCACCCTACGCCCCCACCCCACACCCTACACGCACAAAATTTTAAAAAAATACACTATCACCACCACTACCACCACCACTGCAGTGTAAGTTTTCTTTCAAACAACATAAGCCAAATAAGAATTTCCCAGAGCATAAGCAAAGAAAACTATTGGGTCCCAAGTAGAAACTAAACTTCCTAAAATAAATTCTTTTATTACCACTAAATATGTTTTCTTTGTTCAAAGGACAATTTTTTGAAATAATCTAATTTTAAAAAATAATTAAAAAAAGATTCCCTCCAAAAATATTTAGCAAAACCAACCTCTGACACGCTACGTAAGCGCTACGTCAGCTCAACGGTCAATTCCAGTGCCAGCGTGGCGTGTCTCTGTGTTTTGAGAATCTCCTGGATTAACAATCCTGAAGAAAAAAAAGTAATATTTTTTGGTCTTTTCAATAAACTTCGGGGTTTGCAACCACGGAGTTCAAAGACCGATAAATAAAGAACACGCTTGTGATTATTTTATTTTTGGGTCTAAGGAAACTCCGGCTAAGGCCAGAGTTCTTGTATTTTTTTTGGGCTAAGGGAATTACAAGCTTGCTTGATTATTATTATTATTATTTTGGCGTAAGGGAACTCCGGCCTTGGCAAGGCCGGAGTTTTCACAAGCTTGTAATTTTTTTTGGTCTAAGGAAACTCTAGTCCTGGCAATTCACAAGCCTGTTTGGCATTTGAACTCCGGGATTGCCAACCCTAGAGTTTGTTGAAAAGTTAAAAAAACAATATTTTTTCTCCGAGATTTTCAACCCTGGAGTTTTTCAAAACAGCTATGCACGTCACGCTAGTGCTGGAGTCGACCGTTGGGCTGACGTGGTGCGCACATGGCGTTTAGAGGTCGGTTTTGCTAATTTTTTTAGGGGGAACTCTTTTTTAAAATTATTTTTAAAATGAATGCTTAATTCAAAAATTGTCCTTGTTCAAAACATAGGTAGAAGGTGGGTGCAACGTACATATAACACGCTCTTTGGTAGCATGCAGTAAGTGATGTATATTGCATATGCGTTGAATACATGGCCATATATGCAGTTTGCTACTTTTTTGGGAATTTGTTTTTAAAATTCAGAGAAAATTAAGGAGAAAAGGAGACAAAAATGGAGAGGAAGAACATGTCCACAAAGAGGGGAAAATGTGGAGGAATAAAGGAAAAAAGGAACAAGTGAGGATGAGAGGAAACGAAGTCGTCGGGGGAGGTAGAAAGGAGAGAACAATCATAATTGTAGAAATAAAAGGCACATGCACATACTCACATAATAGACTTATGGAATAGAAAAATATATTGAATTAGGGTTAAGACGGTTGTGAGTAGCTTTTTAAGTTAAACAATTTGGATATTAGGTCTAAAACCCTGATTGGTCCTACTCACAGTTAAATTCGTCAGTATATGCGCGCACTTAGTTATGTGTTTCCATGTAAATTTTATGTGGACACCACAATGTTATGACTGCATGCTGAGAATATTTGTTGAAAAATATGCAAATAACATTGGGCAAAGGACTATAATATCATCAACTATTGACAAAGAAAAAGAAAAGGAGTGATATAAATGTATGGGATGGGCAAAAATTGTTAAGAAAATAAACTGCACTATGATCACTCGTACTACTGACGGTTCACACTCGTTGTTTTGAAATTGTGTTTTTTGCAATGAGCTTATAAAGGTGAAAGAAGTTTTATAAACACTGGATAGCTTATAAAGGTGAAAGAAGTTTCATAAACACTGGATATCTCATTTTTAGATTAATTTGAATGTGTTAAACAAGATAATGCGTATCGTCAATTGAACCCATATTGGAGTTCTCATAAAAGTTCTAACCATTGGGTCTTATAGGAAAATTAGGAAACTTTCCTTTTCTCACAAAAGTTCATGCATTAAGATGGTGTTATAAAATGCATGGTCTGACAAGAATAGAGTAGTCCGGTTCATAAACATTCAAATCACATGATGTTTCAACACAATCATTTTAGAGCATGGTGATTATGATGGAAAGTGGAGGTCATCCATTTGTGTGGCCCGACATCATATTTAAACCTCTAAGTGCCAACGAGTCACTTTAAGAAAACCTTATTCTACACACATAAATACACACAT
Organism: Agave tequilana; assembly: GCA_038442645.1. NCBI lineage: Eukaryota > Viridiplantae > Streptophyta > Magnoliopsida > Asparagales > Asparagaceae > Agave > Agave tequilana. The sequence goes on from JAVJIF010014978.1 coordinate 77,444, forward strand.
ATATTTATGTATCTATATGTATGTAGTGTGCATGTATGTATTTTTTGAACAGTAAAATTATTTCATTAATCAAAGAGAAGTACAACATGTTATTTTGAATCTGACCCCTAATAATTCTCTCATATGTGAATCCAATCACTTAATACAACTTGGAATAACTCAAAACAATCCCAAGGGTGCATTTGGTATGCAGGAATTTACTTGAGAATTCTAGATTCTCATGGGAATTTCTCGTATTTGGCATAAACATATTCGACATTCCCGGGACTGAGTCAGATTGGAGTTGATAAATCGTTATCAGCGAGAACATTATAGGGAGGGAAAAAAATAGAATCGGCCGATTCCAGCCGATAATGGTCGAGAAGAGCCGATTCCGGCCAATTTCAGCCTGAGGCAAAATCTTGCTACTTACCCGAGGCGAGATCAAAGAGGAGAGATTGTCAGTGCTGTAGCAGATCGAGAAGGAAAGTAGAAAAGTGGATGCTTCATCCTCGCAGCCAAGGAGGGGTTGTCGTAGTCGAGGAAGTCATTACAGTTGAAGGGAGGAGGGAGTTGTCGCGGTCGAAGAGAGGTGAGATCTCAAGCTGCAGTCGTCGCCTCTCTTTTAGATCAAAGGGTTAGGGTTAGAATTAGGTTTTTTGTTTTAATCTAATATGTGTTGTGTTAGAATCAACTCGACCCATTAAGATAAGGAATATTATAGTTTAGTTGTAAATACTCGAAACTCATATCTGACCTATTAAACTTTTAATCACTTGAAAGAAAGGTTTGGAGTTTGTCTTACAGATCTTACCCGAAACTCAACCTGTTTAACTTATTACGGATTCATGATACATTTTGACATTTAACCTCCTAATATAATACACCTTTTTTAGGGAAAACTGGACCAAAAATGGTCCAGGAATTATAGGACACCTTTTGTTAGAACTTTATTTAAATAGCACCTAAAAAATAAAAATGTCATCTCCTATTTGAAATTACATTCCTATAATATTTTGAATGTTAAAAATTCTTTAAGAAGAGCGAATTTGTCAAAAAAATGTTAAAATTTTTAAAAATGTTAATTTGTGAGATTAATTGTTAGAAATGGGAATTTGTTAGATAAAAGGTTCAAAAATTTGTTGCAAAATTATTTCCATGCATACAATTAACTAATAAATTTAGGAATAATTTTTTGTTACACTCGGAGTCGATTAGGTTCAAAATTTTGTTACAAAATCATTTCCATCAGTTATTCTTAAATAAATATGTCAAAATGATTCTAATGATTAATACTTTTTTTTACAATTTTTAATTATTTTTAAATTTGTTTTTTACCAATTCTGATAACATTGTGATGATTCGGTCTATTCAGCTGATTCAACCGATTTCGATATTAACAACTGTTGTCTGATTCTGATACCGATTCTGAGAGTTGGAACCTAGCGGGGAATATTGAATTCTCATGGGAATGAAAGTTTCTTATTTCATGGGAATATGATTCCCATTGTGAAAGATGAGTATTCTATATTTTCACATGAAAGGAATTCATAAAAAATTATTTTTCAAAATAATTTTATTTATTCTCATTTTTCATCCCTTCCTTGTCTTGTGCCAACATGGCAATCATTGCCGCCGCCGCCACCACTGACCACTATCACCGACAGTCGTCGCCACTGTCACCACAACCGGTGATTGTTGATCGCCGTCCATCACCACTGCCACCCATCATTGACTGCCAGCACTGGCAATCGATCATCGACCACCAACACCACCGACCACCGATCACTGACCCCACCACTACCCGAATTGCAAACCACAGCCACTCACCAACCACCACCACCATCACCCCAATCACCGTCGACCTTCGCCGGCGCCCGCCGACCACCGCCATCCCAATCGCCAACCATCGTCGTTCACCGCCACCATTGACCACTTGTTGCTGTCACCATCGCCGTCGGTGGCCACCACCACTGCCACCCAATTGTCGACCATCTACACCATTTTCATTATTTCACTTATTGTCACTGACCTGTCAGTACAAGGTTAGTTTGAAAAATATATATGCAATAATTTCATATTCGAGAAAATATGTTTAATGTATCAAATACGAGAATAGTTTATTGACTGAAATATCTTAATTATATCAAACATGATAGTGCAATATTCCTAGAAATTTAATATCTAGGAATTCAATTCCTAAGAGGTAGGAATATTGCATTTCATGTGTCAAACACAAGATTCTAAATATCGGATATATGAATTGCATCGGATATGTGTTTTTCGCATTGGATATCGGATATTGGGGGAGATATCGGAGATACGTGCGCATATCGGGCGCATATCAGACACTATATATAATAAAATATTAATAATTAAAAGTTGGTTTAGGTCATAGATATCATCTACCAAATAAAATGATGAAATATACATGCAAAGACGGTAAAAAATAATGTGCATTTGCACGCAGTCGTGGGTCGTGCAATAAGTTATTTCATGGAATTGAAAAAATATAAGATTAGAAGTTGTATCATTTACTTACCTGAAAATCAAACATCGTTGCCGTTAATTCACGGAGGAGAAAATTAGGGCTCGTATTTTTATCAAGCCCTAACGATGGAAACAACACTTATATAGTCGGGTGATAGATCGGGTTTGGGTTCAATACTGATGGGTTCAAAAAAATGAACCCAGTTAAAATAAATCCATATCGATCGATTTTGTGTCGACTCATATCGGCCAATTTGTCGGCTGATATTTCAAATATCAGCCGTTTTTTGTTGCAAATGATATGGGCGAACGTATCGTATCAGCAATAGGCAAAAAATGAGATATCAGCTGATATCTTGGCCGACTCTGCCGATATTTAAAACAAGGATCAAACACATCCCAAAAGTCATCATACAATAGCCATTAACTCCCTAAAAAATAGCTCTCCGGGATTCATCTTAAAGAAATTCAATACATTTTGCTAAATTTACTAGTCGGAAGAAATATAAGACAAATAAAGTATTCAGTCTCCTTGTAGATCATTATAACTCAAACCCGAATCAACGAATCAATTGCATCCACTGAACTACATAAAGTCGATCCTCTTGTAGATCTAAAATTAATTGAATCTATTGACCAGAGCTCTAAAGAATGGATACTCCAAAGTGAGTGTCGTGTCTGTGTCGAGCACATGTCAAGACATAGACACTTGAATGCCACTTGCTTGATAGGTATCGAACACTCCCAAGCCAAGTCGGATTTTAAATCTACAAAATTGCGTGTCCAAGCAGTATCGGCTTTAAACAAAGATACTTGTTAGATCTTAGGAGTCGTGTCAGCTTTAAATAAAGATCCCTTGTTGGATACCTAGGAGCTATATATCTCACTTAAACAAACATGGGAAAAAGTTGCTCTTTGATATAAGCCAATATATGTTATATAGCCTAAGCATTTAAGTACCAGTTGAGATATTGTCTAGATTCTTTCTTTTATTTGATTTTCTTACTTGATTAAAAGTTTTAGATGTAAACTTTTTAGATTTTATTTTGTTTTCATTTAATATAAAATATTCTATAACAATGAGTTTTGAAGTGTATTATATATAAATAAACACACATAATCATATAACCATGTCTCCATATCCTACTTTTTAAGCATTTTCCGTGTCATCGTGTCTGTGTCATGTGTCGCATGTTCGTGCCCATGATTCATAGGATCTGAGTGATGATTAAAGAAAAGATGATGCCACCCTCTTATAAATCCAACCCTAGATGAGTATTATCTCAAACAACTACAAAACCAATAATGAGCGGAACTATTGATCTTCTTATTGATAGAAAACCTAAGTATAACACACTCCTATGGATAATCCATAGTATTCCCACATGAGAGAAGACGAGATCATAACGGGAGTTAAGATGACTGGGATCGCTAGCCCAATGTTACTTGGTACGTGCATCGCTTTCATATGTAGTACAAAAACGGGAACATAAAAGTCATTAGCACAGAGTGCAGTACGATGGGGGTAGCACTCTTCAAATACTTGTTGGAACAAAATACATTTACCCAAAACATGAAATGATTTTCAGAAAGTTGTGTTTGTTACATAGGCACACCACATATCTAATGAAATATTGAATTATTCAAATAACACTTAGGCATACCACACATACTTCTTTTCTTTTTTAACCTTAGGATATAAGTTTGTTTTTGTTTCATTACTTTATAGATCATTTATATTTTGGTTCGCCAATTTTGCTGATCTGGATCGCAAATGTACCACAATTGGGAACACGTGATCTGGAACGAAAATCGTGAAGGGTTTTGCGAATTCGGTAACCCTGCGTTAGCCATCCCTAGTAGTTGAGATCACACCAAGTCTTGCGAACTTTCTGTCCCTACTGTGAAGATGAACGGCGAAGAGTAATCTTTTTCGCAAATCAATCCTTGAATCTCAACCTTCATCACATGAGATTCTCTCAAGAATTCTCTCTCAACTAGGGGAGACAAAGTCTTGTCAGAGGAATAAAGAGGAGGGGGAAGCCGCTAAGCCTCTAGGGTTTTTTAAGAGAGTATGTATGCATGTATGTATGCGTGCATGCTGTATGCGTGCATTCACACTTATTCGTAACATTTGTATGTGTATATGAATGCACACATATCCACATACATACATACCTAGACACATAAAACCACATGTATGTAATCTCCTATAAGCATACATACTCAAAAGTGTGCGCGAGCGTGTGTGCATGTGTATTCTCCATGTGCACGCGTGTATACACACCTAGTCATAAATTTGTTGTTGTTGTTGTTAACTTTTTAAAAAATAGATTTATTTCTTTAATAAATTCTATATCTTTGAATGTCTAAATATTTGTAAACTTGTAATTCTATTTTTTCGTACATGTGGTTAAACCTTGAAATTAATTTGGTAATCTTAAGGTGTAAATTAATTAACTCTATTTGGTATGTCAATAGAAGGATAGAAGTATTGGATTCTTTGGCATGCGATACAGAATTTGGATATTCTCTCTTTTCAACGAGGAAGAAATCTTATCAGGATTGGTTTCAGTTTGGCATTTGTGATGGTTAGTTCTTGATACTGATACTTCAACTACAATGCTAAAAATCATATTAAAATTGGTGATTAGGTATCTTAGTGGAGACTGAAAGGATATCATAACACTGTCAAGTGATTGGGGAATTAACTAAGAAATGAGAGTTCATAAGAACCATGGTTAAAATCTCAAAATCGCGTATTGGTATCAACTAATGATTTTTATCGTTAATATCGTCAATATTGGTGATCAATACCGCCTTCTGATATTGGCCGATATTATAGAGCTAATATCGTATTGGGTGTTGGTCCAAAAGCCTATCACTCTAGTTTTGATGATGACTAACTCATGTAGTTATAATACTAATGATCTTATTGTGTTTAAGTTTCAGATATTGATCAAGATGTTAGTTGGTGTTTAGCTTTTTTGAAGCTAACACATGGTGATTTAGAAGCTCAAGCTTATAGAACATATCTAGTATTCAAGATGGAGTCTAGCTCAGAGACAAGTTTGGATCAAGTCTACTTGGAGAAGATCAACAAGAAGATCAACAAGAAGACTTGTCTAAAGTCTGTGAATTTAGATCTCTTGTAAAGAATAGATTAGTTTTGAGTGCTTAAGCTTAAACAAAAGTTTTCATATCTAGTTTTTTGATTTTGGTATTTTATAAGGATTGGTTTTTAATACATGTCCAATATTTTTCAAATTTTTATATCATGTTTTAAACATGTATTTCATAGCCTATGTATTGTCAAAATACTTTTAAACCAATATAAAATATTTAAAAATGAGTTTGATTTCAAAAATTATCTGAAGTATTTTCTAGGCCAAGTCGGTTGACCAGGCGGTCGACCGAGTCTCTGGCTGTTTCTGGGTGTTCGCTTGTGAACGTTTATCGGACGATTGACCGGTCGACCGGCAAACCTAGCGGTCGACCGGACGGTCGACTGACTGTCACACTCAAGTCTCAGTTTGGCTCGGCCGATCGGGCGGTCGACCGATCCCTAGCTATCGGTCAACTGACCGGTCGACCGTTCTGCTGATTTGCTCGACACTCTTTCAATATTTTGAATATAACTTTTTATTTTAATATTCAATCAATATGATTCAGTTGAATTACAAAGATAACTTTTAAGGCTACATTTTTATTCTATAATCATTTTCTGATTCAATTGTTTAAAATGTCAAATATTGATTTGAAATCAGTTCATTTTCTGAAAATAGTTTACAGTTTTTTGGTTCGACACATTTTAATATTTTGCTCATATCTTTTAACTCTGATCTCAGATTGATTTTATTTAAGTTGCATTAGAAAGAAACTTAAAAATCTACAAATGTCTCCTATATACTTATTTTCAAATTCGAACATTTTAGACCTCAAAACCATGCTCAAAGTTGACCTATTGCACAGACTAGTCCCTGGTCGATCGGTCCACCGGTCGACTGCCAAGCTCCAACGGTCAAAAATATGATCGTTGGTCAGTCGACTAGGCCGTCAACCGACGGCCATTTCTGGTACTTTTTGAACCCCAACGGCTAGTTTTTCTTGGCCAATTTTTCATGGCTTATAAATATGGGGTTTTTGGGTGAGTTTTAAAGAAGATTTTCAAGAGCTATTTTCCTACATTCAACTAAGTTTTCAAACGAGTTTTTGGGCCTCAAAATCTACGTCTTCTTATTTGTTTCAAAGTTTTTAGAAAATCAAAGAAAGCAAGTTTTGGAAATTCAAGCTTCAATTTTTCAATTTTTACATCATTTAAGAAGTTTTCCCAAGTATTTTCTTTTGTGTTCTTTTCTAAAATCTTTGTTTTTTCACAAGTTTGAGCTATTCATTGCAAAATCTATCCTCTAGGATCTTGTATTGTGAAATGTGTTGTTTGTGATCTTTGTGATCACCAAGTGTTGTAACTACTCTTTTTTTGTGCTTTGGCTTTGTGTCTTTCCTCTTGTGTAGAGGTGATTATTTTGTGCATAGGTTTTGTGCCTCCTCTTGTGTAGGGGATTGAATTTGTATTCTTTGTGGAGTTCCTAAGTGGAGATAGTAGAAATCGTTCACACGATGAAGGTGGGAACGTAGGGCTTGGTGCTCGAATCTTGAAACATATCATTGTGTTAGCGTTTGATTCTCTCTAAACTCTACTCTCTTTATATCTTGCATTGTTATTATTGTTCATCTATACATACTTGGTATTGTTCTTGTGTTCACACTTATATTGATCCAAGAGAGCTATTGAAGCACCTCAACTCTTATAAAAGAGAAATCTCGAGAAGTTTCTAGAGTTCTTCACCGGAAATTCGGCTTCACTCTTTGGATATCTATTGTGGTAGTGTAGAAGTTTTTAATTTCGCATTATTGACCATTAGATTAGCATTACACCTATTCACCCCCTCTAGGTGTACTTTTAATTGGTATCAAAGTTAGTGCTCCTGATATTCGATTTAACCACCTAGGAATGATTCTATATTTGCTAATCACATATTTACTTTACACATTCATATTTGCTTCATACACTCATGGATTATCTTGTTCCACCTATGTTTGATGTTTCTAATATTGACATGTGAAAATTTAAAATGAGTTCATATCTTAAAGCCTTAGGATTACATGTTTATTATGCCACCACTAAGAAATCACATATTGAAAATGGCAAATACTTAGAGACCAATGCACAAGCCATGGTTGCACTAAAGCAAACACTTAGCAATATTCATCTTTCTATGATTTCTCATTGTGATTCCGCCTTGTAGTGTGAAACACGTTGATCTCTCCTGAAGGACAATGTTTAAACGATTTGAAGAGAGAATCTAGTGAAGATGATTCCGATCAAGCTTGCTTCATGGTCCAAGGGAATGACTCCTTTGAGGTAAATTCAGAATCTAATCTTAATGTGTGCTTGTACATCTAATGATAATATGTCTAGTGAGATGCATACATGTTAAATGAAGAGCTTTCAAAGTTTTGTGAGGATTTACTCTCAAAATACAAACTATTAAAAAATAAGTTTAAATTTGAAGAAAGAAAATGAAATGTTGTTTTCAAAGCTTGATTTTATTTTGAAAGAGAAAGTAGAGATTTCAAATGAAAGAGAATCTTTGAAAGCTCAACTTGATTTTGTTTTGAATGAAAATGAGATTTTGAAAAGAAAAATGATTTGGATGTTTTGAAGGAAAAAGATGTTTTATCCTCAATACTTAATTTGTTTTAAAGAAAATGATTCTTTGAAAAATAAGATTATTTTGATTTTCAAAGAAATTGATTGCATTTTTATAGAAAAAGATTCTTTGAAAAATGTTTTGATTGAAAAAGAAAAGAATTTTGTTTCTCATGCTCATATCATTTCTTCTTTTGATATTGATAAGATATATGTGCTTTAAAGAAGAATATTGAATGTTTAGGCTCCACTTTGAGCCAATGTGCTTTTGACCATACTGATTGGAGTTCATGTTGCAAAAGAAACAAACTCCACATGTTCATGCACACCCTCTATGGCATACACCACATGTACACCATGTTCACACACACGTCACCATGTATGCTAGAGTGTACACTTGTACACATTGTGGCCGCAAAAGTCACCTTGCAAAATTTTGTTATGATAAATTAAGTTATTCAAATTTTGCATGTAAAAATGTTTGGGTTCACAATGGTACTAACTCTCAGGGACCTAAGAAAATTTTGATACCAAAATCCATACCATTTGTATTTGATGTAGGGGTTGGCTCTGTGATGTGAGAGGCTTGGTGCCTTGGTAGTGGATGCAATCTGAGCTTAGTGGACTATATCTATGGATGTATCACTATCAAGGTGTTTATGTGGGAGGACCACCTAGTTTTTGGAGAAACAGAGACTAGTTCTTTTGTTTGGTAACTAGCTATATCCTCCATGCCATATTTATATATGCTTATAAATTGAATGATTTTAACATATCAGTTTCATATGTTTAGGTTTACTTGTTTAAATGCAATGCTTATTAGAACTTATAATATACATATATATTATTTGAGATATACTCATAATTTTGGGCAAAATTGATTCATATCTTTTGTGTTCTCAAATATTGTTTAGCTATGAGTGTATATGCAAGTTTTGATGGCCCTTGCATTTACACCCATGATTATTTTGGTTCTCAATCATGTTTTGTGTCATGTTTTGATTACATGTCTAGATGCAATTTTGTTAAAACTTGTAATATGTACAATTCGTGAGTTACACTTGATTCTTATGCTTTACATATTACATTGCTTATGTGTACTCATTGCATGTTTTGTTGTACTTATGTGACTTAGTTTTGATGATTCTTATATTTGTACATACACTCTTTTATTTTAATAATTTGTTTTGATATTGCACTTGTACATGCCTTGATTCTCTATAAGAAAGTTTTTACTTCTTGTATGTGTAAATTGTGTTAAAACTACATGATATACATATTGTATTCTTGAGTGTCATATATTCTATATGTACTCATTTCATGTTTGGATATATATATATATATGTATGCTTTAGTTTTGATAAAACTTATATATATATTGAAGTTTGTTATACATTTTGAATGTGCTTCTTGTATATCTTGTTAGTAGATTGTTTGATGACTTGAGTCTATTGCTTCCACTAATTTTGATATGTTTTTGTGGAAAAGGAATTGTATTGACATGTTTCATCTAGTTTGAAATATGTTTAAGTTTCAAAAATAATTTCATATGTGTTTTGAACGTTATTGATATCTCTTCATGAATATTATTCTCATGATTCTTGTACACTCACTTTTAGTTTACTCATGATTTTATATTTATGAGCATATTTGTGTTATATGGGTTATGAGTGACAACTCTTATATAATTAGCGTGTTTCATTAGTTGTATGATTTAGTTTATATTTGAAGAAGTTTGAACTAATTTTTAAAACTATTTACATTAGTCCTTTGATTCTTCTCTTGGTAGTATTTTCAAACTATTTTTAACTATTTCAAAATCATTATTTTGAAAACTTTTACTCTTAATGGGAGGTTAGTTAGGTGATCATGCCTTATTTTATTTAAATGACCATGTCTTGACATGTGCATGTAGGTTGGTGATTTTATTGAGTTATACACATGATTCTCGTGATAATTGATTTTTGTATACTCATTCTTTTTTATCTATATATGTATGCTCTTATTATAAATGGTATTTCAATTGACATATATACATATATATGATTTGATTGATTGTGCATGTTTCGTACATGTTTCGTGTATGTTTTAACATAATCTTTTTTTGCATAGTTTGAATATGTTTTATTATATAAATTGGTATCACCTTCAATTGATATCATTACTTTTCAAAACTTGTGCATTAGTTTTGTGATTGTTTCAAAAAAGGGGGAGAAAATTCTTGATTTAGATTTTAATTAGTATATTATTCCCTACTTTTTGAGAAAAATATTTTAATAGCCCATATTTTCATTTGGTATCGATTATCACAATTGGTATCTAGTTTTCAAAATTATTTAGAATTCAAAATTGGTATCATAGGCTTTCACTTTCTATTCAATGATATCATATTTAAACCTTCCATTGGTATCAAAATTGTTTTGCAAATTGGTATCTATGTTGGTTTCAAAACTGTTTTCATTTTCAATTGATATTTCTAATTTTCCAATTGGTATCCATATTTGTTTTATAATTGGTATCTTACAAGTACTATCCTTTCAATTGGCATTCTTGTTTTTACAAATGGTATCTTAGAAAATCAAAATTTCATTTGTTTTCAAATTTATTTGATATTTATTGCCTATATGCAAGGGGAGTTAACTTAACGTCTCCTCTATATATAAACTTATGATGAGTGTATTGTATAAGGAAGAGCTTGACCGCTCTTCTCTATATCATACACGTGTGAAGGGGGAGCTTAACATCTCCGTCTATACATTGTATATTATGCTTATATGCATGTATGCAAAGAGAGTTAACTTGACGTCTCTCTTCTTCATAGATTTATATCGCATATAAATGTACTTTATTTTGTGTACTCTTTTTGATGAATTGACAAAAAGGGAGAGGATTTTAGAGTTTCTATATGCATGCTTGTATTTTATGTTTGCATATATGTGTTTACATTAGGATTTTAGAGGTTTGTATATGCATGCTTGTATTCTATATTTGCATATGTGTTTATATTCATGATTCGTGTTCATGATTTGTTTGGAATCTATTAGCTTATATTGAATATCTATATGTTTTATGCTATAGATGAGTTAAGGGGGAGCTTTTATAAAACTTTTCTCAATTCATACATATATAATTCCATGAGCTTTGTCATGATCAAAAAAGGGGAGATTGTTGGCCCAAACAAAAACCCATCACTCTAGCTTTGATGATGACTAACTCATGTAGTTATAGTACTAATGATCTTGTTGTGTTTAAGTTTTAGATATTGATAAAGATCTTAGTTGGTGTTTAGCTTCTTTGAAGCTAGCACATGGTGATTCAAGAGCTCAAGCTTATAAAACATATTTAGTACTCAAGATGGAGTCTAGCTCGGAGAATCAAGTTTGAATCAAGTCTATTTTGATAAGAAGATCTACAAGAAAACTAGTCTAGAGTTTATGAGTTTAGATCTCTTGTAAAGAATTGATTAGTTTTGAGTGCTTAAGCTTACACAAACAAAAGTTTTCATATCTAGTTTTCTGGTTTTGATATTTTACAAGGATTGGTTTTTGATATTGGTCCAATATTTTTCAAATTTTTATATCACATTTCAAACATGTATCTCATAGCTATGTATTGCCAAAACACTTGTTAAAACCAATACAAAATATTTAAAAATGAGTTTGATTTCAAATATTTTTTGAAAAGTGTTTTCTAAGCCAAGTTGGTCGGGCGGTCGACCGACCGGTCGACTGGCAAACCTAGCGGTCGACCGGGCCGTCGACTGACTATCACACCCAAGTCTCTGTTTGGCTCGGCTGACTGGGGCGGTTGACCGATGCTTAGCGGCTAGTTCAAAATTTTGACCTGCCGGTCGATCGTTCTGCTGATCTGCTCGACACTCTTTCAGTATTTTGAATATCTTTTTATTTTAATATTCAATTAATGTGATTCAAGTTGCATTACAAAGATAACTTTCAGGACTACATTTCTTATTTTATAATTATTTTCTGATTCAATATTTAAAATGTCAAATATTGATTTGAAATCAGTTCATGTTCTCAAAACAGTTTACAGTTTTTTGGTTTGACATATTTTAGTGGTCTGCTCATATCTGTTAACTCTGATATCAGATTGATTTTATTTAAGTTGCATTAGAAAGAAGACTTAAAATCTACAAATGTTTTCTATTTTCTTATTTCCAAATTCAAACATTTTAGACCTTAAAACTCTGTTCTAAGTTGACCTATTGCACAGACTAGTCTTTGGTCGGTCGACCGTCAGGCTCTAATGGTCAAAAATATGACCGTTGGTTGGTTGACCGGGCAGTCGACCGACAAGCCATTTCTGGCACTTTTGAACCCTAATGACTAGTTTTTCTTGGCATATAAATACTTTGGGTGAGTTTTGAAAAAGATTTTCAAGAGCTATTGAGTTTTCAAACAAGTTTTTGGGCCTCAAAATCTACATTTTCTCATTTGTTTCAAAATGTGGAGTTCCTTAGTGGAGATAATAGAAATCATTCACGCGGTGAAGGCGGGGACGTGGGGCTTGGTACTCGTACATCGAAACATATACTTGTGTTTGTGTTTGACTATCTCTCTAAACTCTACTCTCTTTATATCTTGCATTGCTATTATTGTTCATCTATACATGCTTGATATTGTTCTTGTGTTCACACTTTTATTGATCTAAGAGAGCTATTGAAGAACCTCAACTCTTGTAAAAGAGAAATTTTGAGGAGAAGTTCTAGAGCCCTTTACCGGGAATTCAGCTTCACGCTTTGGATATCTATTGTGGTAGTGTAAAAGTTTTTAATTCCGCATTATTGACCATTAGATTAACACTACATCTATTCACCCCTTCTAGGTATACTTTCATTGGGTAGCTCAAACTTTGATGTGATATAGTCGTATATATGGGAATTCATCTGGAATTCAGCCCATATTTGAAACTATGGTAAGAACGCTTGAGGCACATTGTTAGTTATAGTTTTCATTGGATACTGCTAACTGTGGATGGAGAATTGGCATCTGAGTTTTGAAGATGTACTACCAGAAGGAAATCCAATGAAATAGTGACCAGACACAGGTGGATGCGGCATGGGAAGGGCTGATCCTTAAGTTGTGCACATTTGCCACTAGCAGAAAGCTGCAGTAGACCACAATTGATGATGATCTTTAATTAGGCCTCTGGTTTTGCTAAATCACCAGGAAACTCCTCTCCTGTTAACAATAAAATTTTTTTTATTAGCCAGTTACACCATTGAATCTAAAATACATTACCTTTGTTAAATTCTTATTGCCAATTATGAAGATTTATATATTTAACATCGACTATAGACCCTATTGACTGTATTTATATGATTACCCCTATTAGTTTTATTTATGTGGAATGTAATTGGGGTTTAGCTGAAACATACGTATGTGAAGTCCTTTCTGTTCTTTGTGTGTTTGAAGATTTAGGTTTCTGGTTAGCATTTGTGTACATTATTATTGTGACTCATGCTTTCAATCCTCAAATATGCAATGAAAGCTATGAGATAGCTATCTCTTTCCTTGACTGATGTAGACGAAGCATTAGAGCTTTAACAGGGGAGCTGTTGGATACAACATCGGAACAAAAGCAAGGCCCATGTATCAATGGAGATGGAAGCGCGCAACACCGACACGTACTAGCTCAAGAGAAATTTGACAAAGAGATGTATTTTCATTTTATTGTATTTTCAGTTATTTAGAGTTTTAGTTTATTCTAGTTTACTTTTGTTTTAGTACCACGTCGCTTGTAGGGTGAAATTTCAGTTTTGTAAAGCCTATTTAAAGGCTCCCATAATATTAATAAAGGGGATGAAGAATTTTGATTAAAATTATTGAGTGAGAATGATTTCCTCTCAAAGTTTAGGAGTAATTCTAATTATCCTCATCATCAAAACCTTACACTTCTCTTTATTTTTTCCCAACAACATAGCCGCAATCAATATCTCTCTCTTGTGCCATCTTCTTGTCTCTATCTGCTCCTCCATCTTGTCAACAACGCCGAACCCACCATCTCCTCAGCACCAATATCAACCTCACACCAACACTCTCCCCCAGCATTGTCTCCATCTCCGTAATAACCTCCCTCAGCCCCTGCAACCTTATCTCCCTCCATATCTGCGTGGCCACGAGCCAAGGTACCTCCAGCCGCCGTGCCTTCTGCACAATTGCAATCCCTCCCCGATCACCCATCTCATTTCTTCTTCTTCCCTTGCTATCAAGCAGCTGCCGCCTGCTATCCCCCCATGATATCGACAACACCTCTTAGGTCATTGGCGTCGTCGCCAACTATCCCGCTGCCGATCCTCGCCTTCCTCCCTTGCGTTGTCGCCTTCGGTTTTCACCTGCAACACCACAAGGAGGAAGGAGAAGCGGATAAAGAAGAAGCGGGTTTGAAGAAAAACCCGACCCAATCCGCTTTAAGAAAGAAGAAATAGTCCAGGTTTAAGTTGAGAAACCCAAACCCATACAGTCGAAAGATCCACTTGCTACAGTTACAGGACTAGTGCTATAGTACAACCCGTACCCGTGCTACAGTAACGGGTGTTACGGAATAGACCAGCTAACGCAACATTTTGTTTACTGGTCGTATCTCTCACATTCGGCATCCGAATCTGGTATTTTTGAGGTGTTATGATTGTGGCGACAAGATCTACGCGTCGACATCCTCTGCAGGTCATCGAGGTCTCTGTAATCCTCAGTAGGTAATTTTCTTTAACGCGGTCTATTTATTTGTTAGTTAATATCTGCCTCTATTATTTTATCGATTATATCTATTGCTACAAATATTGTGAGACTGTGAGATCTTGTCACCTTATGTTTGCTGATCATAATATTTATTATACAAGCTTTGTTATCATAGCTGAGTAGTTGCATCAGTATATTTTAGATTTAGAACGGTAGCATATAACTTTGTTAAAATCTATCTGTGTATTATTAGATTTAATTATTTTCCTACCCAAGATTATTTGTTGGTTGAATGTAGAGAAGTTTTGTTTATCACTGATTTTTAATTCACATGCATACACGTTTCACATAATTTTGGTATCAGATTTGCATCACGTAGGCATTTGTTAGGAAGTTTAATACTTTTTGCATTTTATAAAAAAACTTGCATTTAGATTTAAAAGAAAAAATCATCTAATTTAGATTGCATCCCTTCATCTTCATTTAGATTTTATGTAGTGCATGCCCACCCATAATGGTCACCCATATCTGTTAGGAGAGTAGCGAATCCCACATCACCTCAATGGATCCCCAAAGATTGTAGCAATGTTTGCCGAGATAAATACTAAGTTAGAAGCCCTTAAGACATTCAATGAAAGGCTGACATTCATTGAAAGGCTGACCAGAGTGAAAGCTACAGGTGACCAAACCCCACCAATAAACAGCCGACGTAACAACACCGACAATCCACCCAATCCCGATGCTTAATATCTGAAAAGCATTAAGATTGATGTCTCTAACATTGATGGACGTCACGACTCATAATTTTTCATAGACTGGATACTCAACTAGACAGATTCTTCACATGGTACGAACTCACTTAGTCAATTTCAATCATTACAAAGATAAGATTCGGTGTGATGTGCTTACTATGAATATGGGTTAAATCATATTAAGTAGATCATGGTTATTTGATAAAAATATCATTATTTATAGTAGATCTAACATGTGTCAATTTGAGTATGAGGGTAAGCAGATTAAACTACTACCCTTGAGGTTGAAGACTAGACAACCCAAACAGACGTTCACTTTGGCGTTGCTGCCAACTTCACCCTCCCCACATCTTATTGTTGTTGCTCTCTCCTTACCTCTTACTAGTCATGCATACTCTATTCACAAATTGCTTCTTCCCTTACTGTTGACACTATTCCGTTATAACGCATTTGAGTCTGCATCTGCATTTGCATCACAAAAATATATGCACAAATTACATAAAAAATCAGTGAAGAAAATAAACAGAGCAATGTGAAGCCTACTTTATGAATTGAAAATAGAAAAATATCTAAAACTTTTAATGTAGGCGATTATGTGATGGTTCAGATTTATCCGAAACGGTTTCCTTCGGGAATTGTTAAGATGTTGTCCGCAGTGCTGGACCTTTCAAGATCTTGAATAAATTGAATTGCAATACTTATATTATAGATCTTCTTAAAGATTATGATTCTTGTACTTTTATTGTTAATGATCTAGTGGACTATAAGGGTTTTGATTGTAACCCATTGGTTGTTGAGCTCCTAAGCCATTCTCTGAGAAACCCTCACTTATACCCCACTCCCAAATACTCATCCCATTACACTGGAGAAGGTTAATAAAGTTTTAAAAGGTAAGATTATCACTATCAAAGCTGGTGGAACTCACATGTACTTGGACCGTTGTAAAGAAAAGACACCGACTGTTGATTTACCACAAGATTGAGGTAATTTGCAGTGGACTGATGTGGTACAACAGGGGAGCACTATTCTACCTGACTCGACGGGGTCAAGTCTTCTCTCACCCCGGGAGAATGATGTGGACATCGGAACAAAAGCAAGGCATGTGTATCAATGGAGATGGAAATGCGCAACACCAATGAGTATTGGCTCAAGTGAAATTTGACCAAGTGATGTAATTTTCATTTTATTATATTTTCAATTATTTTAGAGTTTTGATTTATTCTAGTTTACTTTTGTTTTAGTATCACATCGCTTGTAGGGTGGAATTTCAGTTTTGTAAAGCCTATTTAAAGGCTCTCATATTATTAATAAAGAGAATGAAGAATTTCGATTAAGATTATTGAGAGATTGATTTCCTTTCAAAGTTCCGGAGTAATTCTAATTATTCTCATTATCAAAACTCTAAACTTCTTTCTATTCTTTCTCAACTCCATAGCCGCTATCAATATCTCTCTCCTGTGCCATCTCCTTGTCTTTCTGCTCCATCTCGTCAACAACGCTGAACCCACCATCACCTCAGCACCATCATCAACCTCACACTAACATTTTCCCCTGATATCGTCTCTATCTCCACAGTAATTTTCCTCAGCCTCCACAACCTCATCTCCCTTCTCCACATTTGCACGACAACGAGCCAAGATACCTCTAGCCGTCACGCCTACCGCGCAATTCCAATCCCTCCCCGATCACCCATCTCCTTCTTCTTTCCTTGCTACCAAGCCGCCACCGCCGCCTGCTATTCCTCCCTACGACGTTGACAACCCTTCCGAGGTTACCGGCGTCTTCGCCAACGATCCCCGCCGCCGACCCTTACCTTCCTCCCTTGCGTCGCCGCCTGTGGTCTCCACCTGCAACACCACAAGGAGGAAGGAGAAGCGGATAAAGAAGCGGGTTTGAAGAAAACCTTACCTGATCCGCTTTAAGAAAGAAGAAAGAGTTTCGGGTTTAAGTTGAGAAACTCAAACCCATTTGCTACAGTAGCAAGATCCACTTGCTACAGTAACATGTCTAGGCTATAATACAACCCGGACCCGTGCTGCAGTAACAAGTGTGCACAACAAACCCGCTAGCACAACATTTTCGTTTACGGGTTGTATCTCTTATATCCGGCGTCCGATTCAGATATTTTTTCGAGGCGTTCGATCGTGACGACGAGCTCCACACGCCGTATCCTCTACTGATCACTGAGATTTCTGTAATCCTCAGTAAGTAATTTTTTAACACAGTCTATTTATTTGTGAGTTGATATCTGCCTCTATATTTATCGATATATATGCTGTTACAAATACTGTGAGACTGAAAATTCTGTCACTTTGTGTTTGCTAATCATAATATTGATTATACAAGCTTTGCCATTGTAGCTGAGTAGTTGCATCAGTATATTTTAGATTTAGAGTACCCCTGGGACTGCACATTTTGTAAAATCCATCTGGTGCATTATTAGTTTTAATTATTTTTCTACCAACATCGTTTGCTGGCGGAGCATAGTGAAGTTTTGTTCTATCACTGATTTCTGATTCACACGCATACATGTTTCACATCACATAAACTTTGGCACTTTGGTATGGAATGGGCCATAGATGTTCGATATAAGATCTTTTGATGCATCCATAGGGGTGTATTGGATAAAAGTCCTATATTATGAAAATTATTACAGATAAAGGAGTCCTTGCTGGTCATTGTGCGCTTGGAGATTAGGTTTCTGTAGCATTCATGCATACTATTATTATTGCACCACTTGTTTTCAGACCTTAATCCAAGTGATCTAAGCTTTGAATTGTGAGAAACTCTCTTTCCTTAACTAATATACATTGACACTTTGGCATTTGCTGGATAGGTGTTAGATACACATATATATTCTATTCTGATGTATTGAACACATGTCCTATACAATGAAGATTAATAAATTAATTTGGCATTTAAATGGTGTGGTTGAGGACTCAATTTGACTTATAGATGGGGGGTTTTTTGCTTTTTTGTTATTAGGATAGATTTGTTCCAGTGATACTGCTTCATAGGTTTCCTATGTTAGTTTTCTCACATATTCAAATATACATGGCCTATTAACTTGTTTCAAGCTAATTGACAAGTTACTTTGGGGAACCATGCCCCATATAATGAGATTGTTTCATATTCTTTGATATGCATTGTGTGTTTGTTTAGTGATACTGCTATGTATCAATCATGGTTCACAGTCGCGGTCTCGGCCGCTGACTCGGCGGGCATTGAGACGGATTGGTCTCGGTGACTCGGATCGGTATCGGGCGATACGCGCAAAACGCTACATAGAAAGCTAAAAAAATTCTGAAAAAATCACTACAAATCTTAAAAAAATGTAGACATCCACATTCATGTATCACATGTCTATGATATATCACCTAGCACGCTAAATATAAAGCGAAAATATAAATACACGCGTCGTCGATAGAAGCATATCAAATTATATGTATAATATAGTAAATTGAACAAAACTACATTCATAAATACATGTTAATGTAGTTATTTCCACATTGAATTGCGATGAGGCACAAAATTATCATTATAATGTCGAGCCGACCGAGTTAACTCCGATTCTCAGCCTAGTCAGTCTCCTCTGAGTTGGGTCGACCGACTCGTGACTCGAACTCGTCTCGGAGCGGGCCGAGACGGATACGACTCGGCCGACTCGTCTCTGACTCGGCCGAGTCTTTGAACCGTGGTATCCATCATATTTTTTGATATGAAAATTATTCTACTCGGTGCTACATATGTACTATTAGTGTGTTACCAGATAAACCATAATAAAACTATGTGTTATATTTTAATTAATGATTATTAAATAAATTTTAATTGGCAAAATAATGAGTTTTATCTTAATTAATTATAAGATAATTAATTAGCTATGAGATATCAAGATCCATAGGTCGTATTGTATAAATGTCTCGCAATAATTAAGATGTAATTTCAAGTTATCAGATATGTAACATCCTTGCACCTTAAATTACGATTACTAAATTAAGCTTGGGAGAGCTCTGTTAGACTAGTTATCGTATGCATACACTGGTTGTCGTATGCATGCAGTGATTGCATGACTGTCTTAATTCTTCCAATATAAAATGTGATCTTGGTTTCATACATTTGGTGCATTAGGAATAAATTGACAAGCTGACCATAGAAAACTTATCATGCAAAATATGATATTGTTAAGATAAGAAAGTTTTTATATGTAATACATTTTATCCTCAGACATGAGAGTCCATGGTAGGTCTCATAACGAATGATTACACTTTGAATCACCAATACATTGTAGTTAAATTAATTCCACTAAAGTGGTGAGTTGGGGTAGTTAGATATTATTTATATCTTATGCGATTTTCAATTAGTCAATTGGGTATCAAAATTTCTGGCCATGCGATATTACAAATTAGATTTGCAAGAGCTCAATTGAGCTTAATATCTAATATTTGATTGAGTTAACTACTGTTGGACGCTGGCCATCTTTTTTCAATGGTTAACATTGGATGATAGTAAGTAGTAATTGCATAAATGAGTCTTTGTAATCTGCATGACTAATCCTCATTGGTTATTAGGTTGTGTCAAATTAAGAAAGTCAAATTAAAAAATTAATCAAGTCCCATTTCAGACTGACCTAAAGACCAGTTGGACTAGACAGTCTCAAATTGATTAAGTGTTGAATCAATTGTGTCAATTAAGGTTATTGGATTATTCATTGAGACCTAATAATAAACATAAACCTGAACCAGATTGTTATTCATTTAGGATCTTTTAGATATTGATCTGATCATATCTAGAGAGATCTAATTTTCTCAAATCTGATGAGGATATATATCCTACTGTGATTGGATGAGATCAAGCGATTAAATAAGATTTAATTCTTAGATAACACCAGTATGATAAGATTGGACCAAAGGTTGATTATATAAAGGGCCGGTGGATTGAAATGAATCATACACACTCTCTCTCTCATGAATCACCTCTCCTACCATCTACCGCAAGCTAGTTTAGGAATAACAATTGGAGGCTTAACCTCGATTAAATCGAACAAGGAATGTGTGTTGTTAGTCAAATCTAGGCGAGAAAAGAAAAATCTAGAGACTCATTGTAAGTATTTGTTAATTTCTATTGTCATAATTATTAATTTTTTTGATTTATAACTAGATCACATCACTACTTTCACCTCCAGCTAATATACATGTTATGTGGCCAATTTTCTTGAACATTTGCACGTCCCTGTCCATATATTAACATATTGTAATTCTATGTCCATATTCATTCGAATTCAC